>WSXT02058397.1:0-12728 GCA_011762715.2 Neuroterus valhalla
GTGTGAATGGGGTGAGGGAGGGGGTGAGAGGTGGGTGGTTCGGGGGGGGGGGGGGGGGGGGGGGGGGGGGGGGGCGCCACTATTGCCCAACCGTGGGTAACGACTCGGGTTTCTTTAGACTATGGCTGGTAGAATACTGATTGCAACATTAATTTAGGAGGGTCATATGTTATAATAACCCTTATTATTAACTAAAGAGGAAATCATTCTTCCATCATATGAGTATATACATGATTTTAACAGTGTAGTAATTATTTTTTACAAAAGATTACTCAATTAAGATATTGAATAAAGCACTCAATATATATATAGTATATTTTTTTATCTTGATGATGAATATTTCCAATTACGATAAATTGATGGCGGAAGACTCTCGAGTATAATGAAAGTGCGTGTGGAATATTCGGAACTAATAATTACTGGCTATCTGATCGAACTAAAAACTGGTTTCATGGAACTTTGGGCATTACAGAGTGGGCTGCAGAAGGGGTCAGCAACACCAGGTCGCCACCTCTGACCTCGCTCTCTCCAACGATGACGAGTGTGACAATCAGGTACAGAGAATCGCGATTCCGACTCTGAAATCGAGACTAGCCTTTATTCTTTTTGCCTTATTACATGTATATATTTATTTACAAACAAGAAAAAAAGCGGCGTCGATACAGTGTGATTTGCGTGTCAAAAACAACTTCCCTTCCGTATGACCATTATTTTCATTTTTTCCAGGACTACGACGACGAGGTCGAAAATGATCGAGGTCGCCGGCACAGCTCTCCTGGAGGTGCTCGTGGAAACCCTCGGGATTACCATCATCACCTTCATACTGAAAATATGGTGAGTCGATCCTTGCATCTTTGACTTTTTTATCTTCCTCTTTTTCTTATCACTCTTTTCATGGCGATTTTCAAGCTTCGAAAGAACGAGTCGATTAACAAATTTTCAGAAATTCAATAATTATCACTTGCACGATTTTTTTCCGAAAATGATAAATATTCAGTCTTAAACACTGGAGGAATTATGAAGCACATGCTAACGGACGTCGTTGAACTCTTCCTTTGTTCTATAATCGAAAAGTTTTATTTTGCTAAATTTGGTTGAAGTACGTGTGTTTTGAGGTTATATGTGTTACATCTCCTTACAACTCTACTACTAAAGTGCACCATATTTGTGACCAAAAATTTAGGACCAGCGGAGGAGCATGCAAACAAATGGCCCGGAACCATGCTTGTTCGCAAGCGAATAAAAAAGTTTATTGCATGAAAAATATGAATTTCGTGCAAAATTGAAAATTGCATGCTGGTTGAAACGCCCTCTACAGCCCTATTCGAAATCTTGAGAAGATTCCCGTATATATGACTGCCTTTCAATGGAGTCAAAAAATTTCGACAGAGAGCGCGTCGGCGCATCGGCCCTGGTTCAACGCAGTTATACCAAAGACATCACGTGTTTGACTTTAGCTCTTATGTCATAATTGCCGTAATAATGTTATTAATTAAAAATGTAATAATAATCATCTAATCCCACACGCAACATAAGTAAAACATTATTTGAATAAAGTTTTGTCTAACTAAAAAATATAATAATAGCGATAATAACAATTCGAATTCCATTATTCTAACCTCCAAGAAATTTCAGAAAAATTTTTCAAGATCATTAAAAATAGACACATCGACTACACTTCCCATCTCGAATTTTATGATTTATTGAGTTACATGCCAAAAACTCCACGAAAACCTGATTTCATCTTAACAAAAATAATCATTAATATTATGCTTCATATTTTGCTTGTCAAAATACACATTGCTTGGAAAATTTTTGAACTCATTTTTAAGGAAAAGCATCATTTTAACTTACTTGTTTCTCATTTTTCTATACGAATTTGACATACGGTAGGTTAATTACAAAATACAGTGATAAATTGAAAGAAATTACTGGTTACAGAGAAAAGTAACACAAGTAAGTATCAAAAAATTATTATTTTCTTTGAGAATGATGATAAAATGTGAAAAGGAATGATTGCATGGATAAAAAAAATACATGTATCACCAAAACATTGAAAAATAAAAACAAAGAAAACTCTACTAAAAAGGCTAAAGTTATAAAGCAGACCTTCAAGTCATATGAAATTGTTTTTTTAATTTTTTCAAAATAGTAGTAGAAATTTTTTCATGTTGTAGGTTTGTGATTTAAAATCAGTTATTATTTGGAATATTCTTGTAAAATCATTAAAATCCAAAGGATTATAATTGAAATTCTCTTCATTTGAAGTGATAAAGTTTTCGACTTTATATTCTTCAATTTTCAATGCTCTTGATTAAACATAATACAATTTAAATACAATATTACAATTTAAATCCCTTTGTATTTCAACCAATCCAATTTTCCACATTTGAATGTAGGAATGTTTAATTTCTTTTTAATGAGAATCGTCCCAATTTCAAAAATTGATTCTCATATTTTTCATTTTGAAGACTGGTATTTTTTTTTTTTTCATTTCAAATTATTCAATTTCCTATGCTTTTGTTGAGAGAAAATACAAGATTTATTTCTTCTTATTATTTTTAGATATTGTAGGTATTATATTCCAAATGTTATACCTGAAATTATGTAATTCGGAATATTGTTGCAAATAAGAAAGCATTTTTACTGTTTTTATTTATTGACAATAGGTCTGATTCTCAAAAATTAATTATATGATTTAATATTTCCTGCTGCTAATGTAGCCTTATTATTAACTGTTGATTATAATAATTTTCATTTTTATTACTCATTACAATTATTTCAAAATCTATTTGTAGGTGAATAATTGTTCCCATTCATCACGTTATTAATTCAATGTATATGGAAAACTATATATGTAACTACTAAACATTTTTTTCTCTGTCCCTATCACTATTTTTGGTGAGAATTCTTTTCTTTTAAAAATATTATTGAATGTGTATTAATTTTGACATCATCCTTTTATTAAAAAATAACATTTTATCAATTATTTGTCCAATTTCCCATATGAAATAATGGGAAAACAGGGCCGATGCGCCAACGCGCTCTCTGTCAGAATTTTTTGTCCCCAATGAAATGCAGTCACATATTTACGGATGCTTGGATACGGCTGGCCCTCTATGAATAATTTATGAGAAACCGACCCTAACCTCAAAATCGTAGCAACTGTTCTTTAAAATTTAGCACAAATAAATTTTTGTTATAAATTTTAGGAAAAAAGAGTTCCGGGACTTCCGTTACCCATTATTATGCTTTTCCGAATTCATTTTCCAACATTTAAATTATTGTGGAAAAAAACGGGGGAAACTGAACCTGATAGGCCATTCGCCAAAGTTCCACATGGCCTGTTACTTTTTACAAGAAGGAACTTTTAAAAGGTTTTCAGTGTACGCTCTTTTGAGAAGAAGTCAACTGACTCGTTCTTTTGAAGCAAAGTAACTCTATAGACAAGTTTTCAATAGAACTAGGAAACGTCATTTCATGTTTGAAGAAAGAATATAATTAGGCAATAGGTTTATTATTAGTTTTGGGTCGGCGTTTCAATGTAGACTATGCGATTAGTACCATTTAGAGCAGTGACAGTTACATTTTGTTCTACGGTATATTCTAGTTTTTAGCCCAGGGATGCCACCTGAATAAACAAGTTTTTCAAGGAATAATTCAACATGGACATAAAATCTGAGTACTTATCCACGATTTGGGGAAATGATTATTCAATTTTTATATAACAATATATTTTTATATAACAATAACAAAGTTTGACAAAGGTGGCAACCTCAGATTAGCCCAGTTTAGAAATTGTTATTTTATAATCATAATTCTGTGCGTAGAAGCAGAAAAGACTAGAGTTTAGAGTATATCGGAGAGTTCACGGACATCTAAACAACTTCTGAGCTTTTTTTTTAATTTTATCTTTTTTTTGTGAGGATATCGTTCATGTTCTACAACCTATGGAATACGGTACCGCATCGATAAGATTGAGAATAGCAATTCACGGATAGGCGTGTTACATGTTTCAGTGCGTGAAGAATAATGACGAAAGTATCGGCTTTCCGGGCTGGAGCCATGAAATCATCGAGAGTTCAGAAACGTTTCGTGCTAGCCGTCAATATTTCTCGACTCCCGTGAGAAATTTTGTACTGAGAGATTTTTTTCTTCGCGGAAGATCACTAGGCGTAACACAGCTTCTCACCAACCTCAGTAGACCTGTGCGAAATTGACTTTAAATCAGAACTCAACAACACATCTGAGAAAGATGGTTTCTAGAAACATAGAAAATATCCGCAAGATTTATGGGGAAACTTGGGTGAAGATGTTTTAGAGGACTCTTGAGATACAAAGGAAGTTTTGATTCAGAAAACGAGTTCTTATGAATTAGGAACTTTGATTTTTGTTGTGAAAGCAAAAAATAAAAATGGCTGCACAATTTAATATGCTCCCCATTTGAAGTTGAATAACTTATACTCAGAAGTTTTTGCAGTTTATAAGTTTCTGGTTTCAGGCATGAAATTTTCAACTTATTATAGTTTTTGGTTGTTCAAAATTAATCTGAAAGCCTTTCAGAATTGAACAATTGAAATTTACCATTGGATTTCTTTGATTGAGAACCAATCTTTGGCTGGAAAAGAGTTGACTAAAAATATTAGGAATTAAACAATGCTTAGTACAGCGTCAACATTGCTCGATTTCAAAATCAAGCTTTAAGAATTTGGAAAACAGAATAATAGAATTCTTCGACTGTGATACACGTTGAAAGTTGACGATCGTGAAGCAAACCAAATTCAAGATTAAACAATCTGAATTAGGAGTTGTGGCATTTTCGAGATTCAAAAATGTAAACGAAAATAAGAATTTTTAGTCATATAACGCAAAATTGAAATAAAGTCAAAAGAAAAAAAACGTTTCTTCTTGGGAGCCTTACAACTTTTTGAATTTTCTCGAAAAATCGAAAATTCCAATTTTGTTAGCACAAAAAATAATGAAAAATAATCTGTGAACTCGATAACTTTCGAATGAATGATCATATTCAATCATACTTTTGCACGCGTTCCCAGGGACCAAAAAGACAGGTCAAGTTCGTTAACCAGACACTTTGGATGAAAAATCGAAGATTTTTTGGGAAAAATGTTGGACTTTTTTTTCCGAAGCTCAAAAATTACCAGTACGGTTTCTTGTAGTAAGTAAAAAGTGAAATAATTTATCCTCATGATTTTTTTGTTGATAAAAACGTAATTGTCAGAGTTGTGGCATTTTCAAAATTCAAAAATGTAAACGAAAATGAGAATTTTCATCCAAATAACGCAAGCTTGAAAAGAAAGTCAGAAGGAAGAAAAGTTTCTTCTTGGTAGCTGCACAAGATCGTGAATACAACTTTTTGAATTTTCTCGAAAAATCGGAAATTCCAAAATTTCAACGACAAAAAAATAATGAAAAATAATCAGTGAACCTCATAACTTTCGAAGGAATCATCATATCTGATCGTGCTGTGGCACCCATTTTGAGGGACCAAAAAAACTATTCGAGTTCGTTAACCAACTTTTTTGGATCAGAAATAAAAGAGGTGGAGCATTTTGAAAAATTTGTTTGGACTTTTTTTCCCAAGACTCAAAAATTGTAAGCACGGTTTCTTTTGGTAGGTAAAAAGTGAAAAAATTTATCCTCTTGATTTTTTTTGGTTGAAAACAAAACTGTCAGAGTTGTGGCCGTACAAGATCGTGGATACAACTTTTTGAATTTTCTCAAAAAATAAAAAATTACATTTTTTGTTTTTCGATAAAAACTAAATTGGCAAGGTTATGGTATTTTAAAAATTCAAAAATATAAAAGAAAATGAAAATTTCGAGCCAAATAACGCAAGATTGAAAAGAAAATCAGGAAGAAAAATGTTCTTTCTTAGGAGCCCTACAAGACCGTGAATACAACTTTTTAAATTTTCTCGAAAAATCGAAAATTCCCATTTGATTGCACAAAATATTATAAAAAACAAGTTTATTTTTATTCATTGTTCGAGAGGGCATGTAGTTTTTGTTTTTCCTGCAAGAATAGTCTAAAAATAAACAAATCCAGTTTAAGAACAAAATTGTTCTTTGAAAGAACATCTACAAATGTTGTTTCATTTTTTTCTCATGAGATGGATAGTTGTGGTATTAATCAAAAAAAAAAAGAAAAATTCAAATAAAAGTCAAGTTTCCAGCAAAACTTAACGAGATACACAGAAAAGTTTGAAAAGAAAAACTGTTCTTGGTTTATAGGATGCGTGGTTTTTGTGTTAATTGCAATCATATCAATATGAGGAATAGACTAGCTAAATTTTTCTTTAAACAAAACAAGGTACCAGGTATATAAATTAATATTATATACATTTGATGCATCAGAGTTAAAGGTAATATAGAAAAGTTCGCGTTTCGGACAGATTTTGATCTAGTGCGCAGCACGAGACACACAACGAGAATGTATTCGTTCAAGCCGGAGAAGCTTCAACAAAAGAGAATTCACAATCATCAAATACAGCAGCCGAAATTCCATTTTTTAGTTTCAAGAGTTCTATACACAATTGTAGAGAAGTACAAATACCGAGCGCGTAGCGCGAGGTAAATTCAAAACCGAGCACGGAGCGCGAGATCCAAAAGTCTCGCGCCCTAGGCACGCTTAAACTTGCGAGCGGAACGCGCGATGAGAATGTGCCCGCGCAGCGGGCAGATTTTTTTTCATCTAAAGTTTCATGAAAATGTTAAAAATAATTGACAACTCTAATTACCCGTCGTCGGATAATTTTTATTGGTAGACAAATTGATAACCACATCTACAACTTTATGAGTTGTAGTCAATTGTTTACAAAGTTTTTATTGATTTACTTTGAACAATCAAGGTAATATTTCAAACTTGTGGAAATAAAAATAAAAAAATCAAGAATCCAATGAAGGAATTTGGACAAACACTCTCAAATTTTTCCATAGGAAATTAAAAAAACACATAAAAATAAAAATGAGGACAAATAAATAATGAGGCGAGCTCCGAAACCTCTTCTCCCCTTTCTTTTTACGTTACGTCTTTTTATATTTCTTCTATCTTCAAACAACAATACAGTACTATTCTAAATATTTAAACATAATAGAAAAAAAAAGACAAAAGATAAAAAAAAGAGAAGGCAAGGGTTTCGGAGGTTGTCTTTCCATTCATCTTTCCTCTTTGTTATTTTTATGCTGTTCTTTGATGTTTTAATAATGACATTTGAGGTTGTTTGTTTCAATTTGGTCGTTGAATTCTTGGTTTATCATTTTAATTCCCAGGAGTTCCAGAAATTCACTGCAAAATTATTCAATTACAAATCTAAGTTTTCGAAGTTTGACGATTTCAAATTTGAAACGTATAAAATATAACTATTTCAAATAACAATATTAAAACCTAAGAAAATAAAAAATTTAACCACTCTAAAATATTCCGAAATTTATCCATCGAAATTGCAAAAATACTGTAAGTGAAAAAAAATATTTGTGAGTTTGAAGTATTTGTGAGATGTTTTTGAAATCGATCATCGCTTCCATTATAAAGAATCTTTCATCATTGAATGATTATTTTAATTTATAACGATTATTCAGTTTCTCGGGCAATATTCGAAGCAACGTGGTAAATTGAAATCAAATATTACAAGGCTCGTTTGATATATCCCGCTTATGCATACCGCATTCTGATAATGCTTTGATACTGGAATCGAAAATTACTTTGATGAGGAACTGTAACGTAAATCGATTATGGAAAGACGATTCATGGTGGTTATCTATCTTCAACCCAATCAGTGATTCCCCTATCATTTATTGTCCTCTGACGTGACCCGTTTTTTCCATACATTTCTGCTTTGTTCTTGATGAAGAGGAATTGCTCGTTCGTCGAAAAATATTGTGAAAGAGGCCTCCAAGATCCAGGATAATTCAACTCGTCTTTGTAATAAAGAAATTCATTCATGCTTTTTTCCAATTGAGAAAGTATAGAAGTCGTTTGAGTATAATTTACGTATATTTAAACCTTATTAACAATTACAGTAATACAAATAGAAGTAAGTTAGATGAGTCAGCTAAAGTCAGAAAATACATTCATGGTCGAATTAACAAATCCTATTCCGAAAACTATGTACTTTAAGCTTCACTAACCGCAGATTCGCTTTATCACATCATTTCCATGATGGGCGCATTCACGCCTCAATAAACTCCGGGAAAATTTGGAGAGATTGATGGATTATAAAATTTTGAAAATTATTCAGACAGATTATGTAGATGCATATTGAATATTCGGAAATTAATTCACATTTTTTATTTTGAATAAAGCTTCTCTGAATGCATTTGCTGCTTCGATTCTGACATTGCGTTGATGCTTGTATAAATAAGTGGAGGTTTTCTTACTTTAGGGATTACGTGAATAAAATGAATATATACAAGGTAAATGGGGATGAACGTATCCGTAATAACATTTTTATATAGGGTTGTGAAACCACTGGTCGGCCACTTCTGATTAGCTTCACGTTTATCAATATCAACCGGAAAAACATTCAAATATACAATATTTTAACGTGCTGAAGACTGCTGCCAATACAAATAAGTTTATCTTGTAAAAAAGTACATGAATCACATATGGTCGGCCAGTTTTCCCAACTTAGGTCGGCCAGGCAATCAATGGAATAAAAAAAAAGTCAAAATCAAATCAAAAGCAAAAAAATCTTTTGATTTACATCTCAGCAGTCAACACAAAACCCACTGCTAACTTGTTCAAAATTAAGTGGCACTGATTTTAGCCGACCATTGATTGGTAGCCAACCTTTATTTTTTGTGGCCTAATTTTCAAATCAGGTAAAGATTGAATTGAAGGAGAAGATTATAGTTCGGATTCGCCCTGAATTACATCCTATCCTATAATAGTGTGAGAGAACAATGAATGAAGAGAAAAGAGAAAAGAGACGACGCGTGGATACTTCGAGTGGGACTAATGGATCTCGATCACGACACTGGGTCTTTTTCTTTTTCCTTGTTTTCTGCTCGATGTGTGCTCCACTTGGAGATTTATGGGCCATGCCATAGCGATCAAGGATCTAGGCGCGGGTTTTCTCGCTGCCTCTGAATGGAGAATCCCGACGACTTTGTCACACACCTACGGAGTGTCCTCGGCTGTCGGCATGTGCGAAGGTACGCAGAGTAAGATAAAAGATAAAACGATCCAGCGCTCTTCCTTTTGAATCAGAGCTTGTCTTGAATCGCCTGGCGAAGTTCCTCGGTCGCTTTGGTCACGTCTTGTACCTGTCTTGCGTGAACTTCAGACCTGATGTGCTGCGCCGTAGAATTAGATCGTCTAACGGAATTTCCGCTTCCGAATTTCGGTCGCGGGATGCGTACTCGCTGCACTTCGCTGAGCCAGGTCTCCATTTTTTATATGTTATCTGGAAAAATAGAAAAAACACTAGATTAATTCTACGCTTTTAATTATTTCGGATTTGAGGCGTTGGGAATTCTCAAAATTGAATTTCCTTGTCTTACTTTAAAAATATTATGTAGAATTACAGCTTTGTAAACCAATATGGGCCTACTCTTGTTTCAAATCCGATTTAGGTTCAAAGTAAATGATTGGCTATTCAAATAGCTAATTTTTGAACACACATTTGTGACGTGGAACGGAGAAATCAACCTGCGGACCAGGGGTAAGTTATGGAGAAAAAGCGAGTCAAAGAGTCTGTACAAAATCGAGTACCGAACGCAAGCAAATCTTAATTTTAATGAGCTTAATATTGATGATGAAAAATTCCCGATTTCTGTAATCGACAGTGCACATCTTGTTTAGTGCTAATCAATAGAAACCCAAGAAATTATCTTTTGGTCCTTAGGTCGATTTCTCGGTTCCACGTTACGCACAAACTTGATTCAAAATTTTTGGAAATTAATTGGTGATTCAATTGTAAGTAAGGGCCTGGTTTCAACATTATCAAAGCAGGATTTTTCATCATAATAGAAAATTTTGGATAGAGACACTGAGATCAAGATTCATTCCGATCTGTGGCAGAAATGTTTTACTATTTATTTATTTTACATAATTGTTTTCTATTTTGCAAATGGAATAATCTGAATAGGTTGGTTTCTGAATCAATTTACAACAAATAAAGATGTGCAATTGAACCTCTCCGGATCAAAAGGGGATACGCATGGATTAAGCCTGAGAATTGTTGTCTATAAAGTCAGTTTTGAAATCGTACGAATTTCAATTCTAACAACTGATTCTTGTATAGAATTTTAAAGCGCATCTTTTTTTTATTTCGCAAAAATTTGTAAGTTCTATAGTTTTTTAATAAATTGGTAAAAAATAGATTTTTTAAATACGAAAAATTTCAATCTTTTTCCAGTTCAACTTGTCCTAACTTAGCCGATATTTGAAATTTTTCATTCTGCTGACAGTAAATTACGTGTTGAAGTCTTCTTCAACTTTTTGAGAGAGAAAAACGTGAATATTTCTATAAACAAGAAAGTTGGCAATTTTTCTCCAAGACTTTGTAGAAATCATGAATTTCAACCTTCAAGCGGTTCGTTTATCAAGCGAATTTCCAGCAACGGAAAACTTTCAGTGACAAAGATGTTAATTGAGGTTCAAAGAAGTTTTCTGGAAAGATTTAGATCAATCGCATTAATGGTTGAAAAATTATGAATGTTTTAAATTACAAGCGGAAGTCTTGACGCTGCCCTATGCGCATGCCTCCTTGGCAAAACATCACCCAATTGCCACTAACTCCCGAAATGTCTTATTTAGGATCTTTGTTTGAACATTTTCAACTCTTCTTTTGCCCAAGCAAAGAAAAGTACACAAAAAATGTTTGCGAACTGAAACATTTTCTTCGTCGATAGGAAATAAATAAATCCTTGTTGAAGATTTGAAAATTTTTGGTAGCATTTTTCTCCACAGCAGAATTTAATAGGTTCGAAAGATCTGTCTGGGATTATAATATCTTTAACACCGGCTTTCTTAGTTTTAGACTTTGTAATGTATTCTTTTCCCTAAAATAATAACAAATGATGCTAATAATTTCTCCATCAAAATATTAAAATAATAACTTTAGGCTACCTATTAATTATTCAATAAAATGTATTTGGGAAATCAGGAAAGAAATATTCCTAAAATATTAAATTTATGATCAAAGATTATAAAAAAAATTTAATAACAGTTATTAATCGTAACAGATTTATGAAACATTTTTTCTCTATTTTTGAACCATAACTCTTCATGCCTATCTGTTTTTCATCCTCAATTCATTTTGAGATTCTTTTTTAAATTAGTAGGGTATTAACTAAAATAAACCTGTCTCAAAAATAATACTTTTACAGGTATTCTAAGAAATAATCCATTCACTGCTTCTTTGCTTTATTCACAGTATATTTTAGGAGAAAACTACAAACGGTTATTATTTTTGTTTTGATATCCGACTTGACCTTCACGTCCGCTGCAACACGTTCGTAACCGAGGGAGCACGTGCATACGGCAGCAGCGTCAAGATTCCCGTTTGTCATTTAAGACATTCATAATTTTTTAACCATCAAAGTGATTGATCTGAAAATTTCCAGAAAACTTCTTTGAACCTCAATAAACAACTTTTTCACTGGAAGTTTTCCGTTGCTTGAAATTCGCTCAATAAACGAAGCGCTTGAAGGTTGAAATTCATAATTTTTCCAAAGCCTCACAAAAAAATTACATCTTTTTTGTTTCTTGAAATATTCACGTTTTTCTTCCTCAGCTAGTTTCAAAAGACTTGAGAATGTAATATAATAATAATTATATTGTCAAATTCTCGAAATTGACTGTTTTGGCGCGAGTAAAAGTGAAAAAAATGTTTTGAAATTTTTTGTTTTCGAAAAATCTAGTTTTTATAGATTACTTCAAAAACTGTAAAACCTACAAATATTTGCCAAAGGAAAAAAATATGTGCCTTGAAATTCTCTACAAGTACCAGCCCTTGAAATTAACATTCGAACGATTTCAAAAATTGACTTTCTGGACGATAATTCTTAGGCTGAAGCCACGCGTATTCCCTTTTGATCCGGAGAGATTCAATCATGGTTTTCCAGAACAAGGCAACAAAGACTTTTTTTGTACCTTCTAAGATTTATATTCTCCAAATAAAAACTTCCTGCCTTTTTTTCTACTCGGATATTTCCAAGCTTTGAGCGTGGAAATGGAGAAATTGATTCGCAAATTTTAAAAAAGTCTACGAAAACCTTGCGTATTTTTATTAGTAGACATCGACGTAATTGACAAATGTTTCTATATTTATTAACAAAATTTTATGACTAAAGGATAAAAATATGTATCATAACGGGGAAAAATGAATTGCAAAAGGATTTTTCAATCCATTCTATTTTAAAACTGGGAATATTTTTATGTTGCTTTCCATCGACGTAACCTCCATTGAAGTAAACGTACTTTCAGCTCGTCAGGGGCAGCCTGACATTCAAGTGTGCCTCTCCGAAAAACATTTGCAGAAAATTCATGAGAACGGAGAATTTTTCGGATAAATTATTTTGTTTTAATCACCAAATCACCGAAATAAACGAATACATAATATGATTTTTACAACAAAAACTGGAAAAATATTCTTCTTATTTGAAAAATGTTTGATTTCTTGCAATCCTGAATTTCGTTTGGCAGATTAACAGAGGTTATGTTCAATGATCTAGCTCACAAGGGGCTGTTCAATTATTACATAA
>WSXT02058408.1:0-12728 GCA_011762715.2 Neuroterus valhalla
TACCCAAAATGAGGAGGTATATCATAAAAATTAAATTTTTTTGGACCAGCCTGGTCTCGAAACCTTTCAATTTCAAAGGTATAATTCAATCCAACCCGAGTTTATAGGGTCCCAAAAAGGTTTCCGCATTTATATGGAGATTGGGGGGAAGGGGGGGGGGAATAAAATATGACTAATGTATCTGATCAGATTGTAAAAAATTAAACTATTTATTGAAATTTTAAAGCTTCTGGGCCAAGAGCTACCTATTAAAATTATTATTAAAACCTCAAATAATTAAAAAATTCATCCCCTCCCCCCACAAACCATAATGAGGGGGTGGATTATATTAAATGAATTTTTTTCGGACCACCCCAGGGTCCAGCTTGGACCCAAAACCTTTTAATCTCGAAGGTTTCGTTAAATTAAACCCCGAAGTGAAAGGGTCCCAAAAGGGTTCCCGCATGGATAAAGAGAGGGGTAAATAAAAACAGTAATACTCCTAAATCTTGAAGAAGAAAACACACAAATTAGCATTCCTATCGGCTTTGCGAAGACGAAAGTAACCGGACCTTTTCTACCTACATCCCTGCTTGCAATCTCTGCACTGAAAAGGGACCCTTTGCCGTGGGTCCGTTGAAGCGCGGAATCCCGAGGGGCCTGGGGGCCTCGTGGTGAGGCCAAACTCCCGCGTGCTTAGCAATCTGAATCCAGCCAATGCTGAAAAATCTGAGCCGGCGAGAGGGCCAATCCGAGCCCTCGCTCGGGATGGCGCGCGGGTCCCGGGTAGATCGTTTGCTTTCTCGCTAGTGCTCTTGCTCACTCGATCCTTACTGGATCGTGTCGCCATATTGCTTAGCCGATTTTGACGGATTGGAAACAACCTCGAGTGCCGGTAGTGAACCGGTTGACTTTCATCCGATGCGCGCCCGCTTATCGTTATCAGTTTCGCAATTCGTGCTTTTAACACTAGTGCTGCCCAGAATGGCGAGACGCTCGACGTCTTGAGAGGATTCGACGCGCCATGACGCGATGCATTCCTTAAGGCTTAAGCCTTAAGAGATCGGTATTCGGTACGAAAAAAGCGTGCTACCAGTTTTTTATAAATATCAATTTCCCTCTGTCAAGCAATGAGTGGATTTTCATTTTCTGAATTCCTGTTTGAAAAACTGTTTTGAGTTTGATTTGAAAGCTTCAATAGATGTTTACTTGTTATTTTTTTGAATTGGAAAAAGATAATAGTGCCGGTTGGTATTTCTGGGGATTTGAATTTCAATGCAGTTTCATGGAAATATTATCGTTCTTAGAGTAGGCTATCGGAATTCATTTAGATTGTCATTTACTAATTGGTCTGGACTTCATTATTCAGTTTGAATATCATGTTTTTCCCTTTTGGTGGAAATGTTTTTATAACATTTTTTATATGGAATATTTGAGAAATCGGTATTCTAAGGAATGGAACACCTTGATCCCAACGATTGAGGAAAGTGTTGTGTTCTTCATCGAATCAAAAGATAAATACCAGCATTACACATAGAACCCGGTAAAAGAATCCACAATAATTCTAGTTAATCGAATAAATTCAGCTGAAAGGATCAATTTTCAGTTCTCAGTTAATCGATTAATTGGTAACCTAGGTGATTTATAAAAACGAAGTGTGCTATGACGAAACAATAACGCGGTATACCACGTTACCATTAATAATTGTTTGGATAATTATTATGATCTTTTTAGCCTCATTTCTTCGATCAAGTGAATTTGTCATTATTTGTCTTAACTGTTCTGGATCGTTATTCATTCATTGATGGATTAATTGTTCAAAGCAGACAGCGCAATTGTTAAATATTGCAATCAAAACATACTGCTTTTCCTAAATTGCATTTGTTATGAATAAAACCCCTCCAAACAGTTGACAAGTGTCGTCTACTAAATTAACAATCACGAAATATTATCATAAAACTAAGCTAGTGGTTTTTCTGTACATATATGCAGAATTAAAAAAAAGTGAAGGTCTCATAGCATACAAATCGATATTTAGAAATAAAGTTCATCCCACTCTAACCTCAAAATCTCAACCTTGGACGCAATTTTTTTTCCTCTGCCTATTTTTCAATTGTTTCAAGATTTTTATAGCTGCAGATTAAAATACTACTGATTTATTAATATAATTTTGACTTAACATATATTCTTCTCTATTTAAAATGCAAGTTTAAATGGCTCTTCATTCAATAACAATAAAACAGAATAGGTTTTTCGCAAAAAATCAATGTCACCATAGTGACTCAGTAAATGAGACCACTGTGAATAAATACATTTGACTCATTGTTCAATTCCACAGAGCGTGGAGATACTACAATTTGACACTATTACCTTATCCTAACTCTAAAAGCCTCTCTCAATTCGAAAGTCTATATATAAAAATTTATATTGTGAAAGAGTGATCCGCGTCAAGGAAACCAGGAATGTAGTAAGAAAAAATTTTAGTCTGCTTTTGGTCTCTTTATGGTTGTTCGCCTTTCAGAAACTTGTTCGAGGTCGCTATAGAACACATATATTCATTCCCCTATATCGTATCACGCGGTAACGATGATAACGAGTGTTTCTGCATGCCTCAGTGTATCGCGTCATTGTGTCAAGGATCTACTTGATCGTGGATTTTGATTTCCGATAAAACTTTTTAGGTATAATTAGGTGTTAATTTTCAAAAATTATAAGTTTTACAAATATACACTGGAATATGCTTGGTGTTTCATAATTGCGTTGTTCGTTTTATAGATAGTACGTTTCAGTTTAAGTGTCATTGAGGGAATTTTTCGAATAGCGGATAATGAATTTTAAAAAACGTTTACACGAATTTTTCAATTAAAGATTCTTCTATGATGGAAACTGTAGTTTTTACATGAAAAATACCGGACAAACACATTTAATACAATATTTGAAAAAATAGAATTTTCAGCTCAACAGTTGAATTTTCAATCAAAATATCAATTTTATGCAAGAGGGATCAACTTCTAAAAACAGAGTTTATTTTCCAACCGAAAAACAAAATAGTTCCATTTAAAACAAAATAATTCCATTTAAAACAAAATAATTCCAGCTCTAAACAGAATAAGTTAATTTTGAACTATAATGCTGAATTTTCAGGTCATTTAGCTCGATTTTCTATCAAAAATCAATTTTATACCAAAGAAATAAATTTACACAAACAGATGTTAAATTTCAACCAAAACACCAGATTTTAACATAATAGTTTTTTCAGCTAAGTAATCAAAATTTTAACAAAGAAGAAAAGAAATTTTTTACTAAATAGCTGAATTTTCAACCATTAAAAGAAACAGTTTTAAAACACACAGTTAAATTTTCAACAGATAAATAAAACTTTAAAAACATAGTTACTTTAATTACACAAACAGATGTTCGATTTCAACAAAAAAAAACAGGATTTTCACAATAGTTTTTTCAACTAAATAAGTAAGTTTTGAACAAAAAAATAATAATTTTCTACTAAACAGCTGAATTTCAATCAAGAAGATTATCTTCATTTGAAAGAACCAGTTTTCAAAAACACAGTTTAATTTTCGACAAAAAAAGGGCTTCAATGAAATAGTTCGATTTTGAACAAAATAATTTCAATTTCGAACAAAATAAATGAACTTTGAACTAAAATGCTGAATTTTTAGCTCAATAGTTGATTTTTCAATCCAAATATCAATTTTATACTAAAGGGCTCAATTCACAAGAACAGAGTTTGATTTCCCACCGAAAAAAAGGATTTCAACATAAAAGTTTAATCTACAACCAAATAATAAAACTTTGAAAAATGCAAAAAAAGTTTTTTGCTAAACTGAATTTTCACGTCAATAGTTGAATTTTCAATCAAAAAATATATCTTATACTAGAGAAATGAATTTCCAAAAACAGAGTTTAGTTTCCAACCGAAAAACAGGATTTTAACACAATAGTTTAATTTCCAACCAAATAATAAAACTTTGAACGAAGAAAAAAAAAATTTTACAAAACCGCTGAATTTTCAGCTCAATAGTTAACTTCTCAATCAACATATAATTTTATACTAGAGTGAATAATTTCCAAAAACCGAGTTTAATTTTCAGCTGAAAAACAGAATTTTAACACAATAGTTTAATTTCCAACCAAGGAATCAAACTTTGAACAAAAAGAAGGGATCAAAATCGAATCTTTTGGTTGAATATGAACTTTTTGGTTGAGAATTCATATTTTGATTTTTTTTAAAGTTTTTGTTGAAAATCAATTTTTTTATCAAAAATTCAATTATTACATTCTTGGTTGAAATTTATCTTCTTTAATTCAAAATTCAAATATTCAGTTTGGAATCTACGTATTCTGTTTACATTTCGTCTCGTTTTGTAGAAATTAAATCTTCTCGATTGAAAAATTAACTTTTTGATTGAGAATTAAACTATTTTTAGTTGAACATTTATCTATGTGGTTCAAAAGTGGCCTTTTTTAGGAGAAACTTAATCTTCTTGGTTAAAATTTTACCCTCAATGTTTGGAAATAAATCTGTTTTGGTTGATAAATCAACTTTTTTTGATTTTTTCTTTGTTATTGAATTAAACTGTTTTTTATGTTCAATCAAAGTTAAAAATAACATTGATTTGGTTAAAATTAGATATAATTCTTTTTTTTCTTATTTTTATTGATGGTTTTCCATTAACTAATTTTTTAGGATTTTTGTTTGCCTCAATAATTCCAAAACTTCCTCTCCTAAATTTCCATTCTAAATTCCTGAGTTGAACTACTTTGAAAAAAATCAATTTAAGATATTATTATTAAAATTTAAGAATGATTTGTCAGTACTATAAATGTCCATTTTTTGTGTAATCATGTTATTCATCTTTGAATTTTTTTTTTCAATTAGCGGTTTTTTCCTTATTGTGATTTATATTATTAGAGGAAGCTATAAACGTTGCTAAGTCAATTTACCTTCCATTCGATTTTTACATGCACATGTAGCGCTTTTTTGGTTAGAAAATTATTTTGAAACAGATCCCTCCACCTGCAAAAAAAATTATTTGCTCAATCGGTTGTCAATTTATTGCACCGTCATAAAGGTTTTTTTTCGTCTCTTCGGTCATAAAATTTGGTTGATTGGACTTGGCACCCACCGCCTAGAACAGCCTAGAATTTCTAACCTCAAGAATAATTAAGTCTCACATTTCATTGAAAGTTTCATCTGTTTTTTCTAAAATTAAGTATTTAATATTCGACCATGAAAATGACATATTAGACGTGATTTATATTAAAATAATGCCTCATGGCTACAAAATTGTAGGAATGGTCTCAAGGGAACCAGAAATTATGAAATTGAAATTGGAAAATGTAGAATAATTTTGTTAAGTTTTTTGGTAAAATTTCATTATTTCAAATAATTTATCAAAAATTAGCAGTGCAATGATGAATGATTTAAAAGGATCTAGAGCAAATAAAAGACTAGTTTCGCATAAGCATGAGGTTATGTCATTTTTATGTTTCTCTTCACTTATCTTCAGATTAATCTCTAATATATTCATCATCGTTTCATTTAATTATCATTGACATTGATTTGATGAGGTGCTTAGATGTCAAGTAATAATTTATTAAGCTAACGCCTCTGAAATATAATCGCTAATAGAGTCGTTAAAAAAAAAACAGATTAACATATCGAATGAACGTATTCATATATATATCATCTTTTTTGTCTGCAGATGATTTAATCAATACTTTTTCTACTTGCCATGCGTGTATTTGTTATAAATAAACCTAACATGTATTTGTTATAAATAAACCCGACATTTATTTGTAATATTTTAAATAATCGTATCCTTGGATGGACTTTTACCAACTATCAATTTCTACGTAGAAATCAGAAAGTCAATTACAATTCCCACATGAGGAAATTGAATATCTTTATCTCATAAAATCAGCTCAAAGAAAATGATTCATGCCATATTTCCATTGATGATTAAGAAATTTTTATCCTCAACTTTTATACAGAATGCGGAGGCAAAAGAGTGATTAATTGTTGTTGAATTATTGAAAGTAGTATTTATTATTAATTATGTATTTTTTGAGAATGGAGAGGAAATGATAAATATGATTTAACTTCTGAATAATTAATATTAGAATCTGAAATTTTTGATTCCAGAGTCCAATTATATTAAAATTAGCTATTCAAAAATTGAAAAGCCTTGAGTATTTTGACATCCAGTCCAATACATATTTTCTACTAAGCATAATTGGAAACTGAAAGGGTCGTATTTGAAAAAATTAACTTTTTATAAACAAACAAGTATTTTTCAGAACGAAAACTCAATTTTCATGATAACGTTTTTAAAAAACGTACAGGTACAGGTACAGCTTACAGATGCTTTAAAACCTAACCTAAAAATGACTGTTTCCAACAACATTATAAAATCAAAGCGAGTTTCAGCAAACTCATATGGACTTATAATAATTCAGGAGACTTGAAAAGAATTGAAAAAACATCTGGCAAAGATAAGGACGTTAAAGTAAACCTTAGTATATTTATGAAAATTGAATGTTATTTGGGAATTTAATTGAAAAATCGGGAATTTACTTGACTGAACCTAGACTATGAAAAATTCTACCGAAAACATCCGAGAAATGACCGCTTTCTTTTTATGATTCAAAAAAAGATCTTATTATTTGATTTAAAGAATGTAACGTTCCTTTATTTTGATTCTCAAAATATTTCAATATATTTTATTTACGTCCTGAGAGGAAGAACTTATATTTTTTTCCATTACATATAAGAAAAACGTTGTGCAAATGTTGCTCTATGAGGTTTTTTAAGCTTACTCAAATTTGATAACTGACATTAAAATTGTGGGCTCATTCTTATTTATATAGAAATGAACTACTTGTTTCAAATTTCAACTTGTTTGTTGAAAATCAAACATTTCTGATTCACCTCTGGTTGGAATTGTAACCACTTTGTTAAAAAGCAGTTCATATTTTTTTGGTGAAAAATCAAGTATTTTGTTGAACATTGATTTTTGAATCCGAAAATTAAACTTTTTCTTTGAGAAATTATGTACTTCGAGGAAAATTTGCCTTTTTTGTAGAAAATTATTCTTCATTGTCAAAAATGTATCTTTTTGCTTAAAATACATCTATTTCCGTTGAAGATTCATCATTATACTTGGAAATTCATCAGTTTGGTCGAAAATTCATTTCTTAAACTGAAAATTTACCTGTTTCATTTTTAGTGTGAAATTTATATTTTCTAGTTCAAAATTCGACAATTAGGTGAAAATTTGTCTGTTTGAATTGAAAATTCAATTATTTGGTTGAAACTTTACACATTTTGTTCTTCGTTGTGGTTAATATTTCAAGTTAAAAATTTGAAAATTTTTCATTTTAGTCGACAAAAATGTCATTTTTCCTTTTTTGTTTGAAAATTTTAATTTTTATAGTTCGAATCGCAACCATTTTGTTGAAATTTTTTTTTTGCATGAAATTTTTTCTTTTGGCAAGAATCGAACTATTCTAGTTAAATATTCATAATTTCAGTAGAAAATTCGTCTTTCTGGTTTAAAATTCAACTACTCCAGTGTAGCATCTACGATTCTATTGGATAATTCAGCACTTTGTGTAAAAAAGAAATAATTTGTTCAAAAGTTAGTTTTTTTGTAAGTAATTTTTTTTAACGGAAAATTTAACTTATTCCAATTTAAAATTCTATAGTTTTGGGTACAAATTCATTTGTTTAGTTAAACATCCCTTTTTTCAATTAAAAATTTGATTATTTAAATATTCGTCTAATAATCTTTTCCAGTAAAAGTTAATTTATCTGTTTGAAAACTCAACTCCTTCAGTTAAAGATTCTTCTTTTTAGTATAAAACACTTATTGGTTTTTTAAATTAAAAATATAACTGTTTCATTTTTGATGGAAAATAATTATGTTTTGGGTTCGAAATTCGACTATGTCGTTGAAACATTGTATTTTGTCTTAAAAAATTATTCTTTCTATTTGAATATTATTCTTCTTGATTGAATATTCACCTCCATGGTTGAAAATTGAAGTACTCCAGTTAAAAAATTTATCTTTTTATTTGAAAACTCATCTTCTTCATTGAAAAATGAACTATTTGGTTGAAAATCCGTTTTTTTTTGTTATCGTAAATTGATTTTTTTGATTGAAAGTTTAAGTGTTCCAATTTATGTAAAAAAGAATAATTTTTTGTTGTTGAAAATTCGATTATTCTTCTCAAAATTGATTTATTTTGCAATGTTGTTACTTCAAGTTGACCGGGAAAGTTGAAAAACTTACCGGGAAATAACCGGGAATTAAAAATCGTCCACCGAATCGCCACCCTGACCCACTTTTTATTGATTTAGAATTAAAGAGTTCAATTCTTTATATATTTTGGAATCGAAATTTTACTAAAAATTATCCGGATGGCCGTTTTTAAAATTTTTCTCATTGCTGCATTAATTAATTTTTCTGTTCAATTTGTTTATTCACTTCCAGAGTTAGCAAACCAAGTTTCGAGTTTTTATTTGAGAATGTTAAGAGTAATAATTATTTCTCTGAACAAAGGTTGATGTCAGATTCTTTTTATTTTTTTAAAGATTTAGCGATTGTTTTTAAATATGCGATTGTTTTTGAATATCACATAAGTCACATTAAATAAAATAAGCATGGTCCCATAATTTCTTCAAATCTTATTATGTTAGTTTTCGTTACGGTCTCTAAGCGTATTCCAATCCTAATTATCTTTGGTTTCGCAGTAAATATTAATGAAAATTTAGTAGAATGATTGAATTTTGAATAAAGTATGTATATTGTTTTTTGCTTTAAAGAGATACTTGGATAAACTTGCAGGGTGAATATTTTATTATAATATAGTCCTTTCCCTTCACTTTGAACTGTACAAAATTTGCGCTCTTAAAATATACTACGCAAACTTTCATTTTTTTCGAAAATAAAAAACAGATTTTCTGAAAGAGATGGATCATGAAAGTTTTCATTAAAAAAGTTTATTTTTGGATCTCTCTTATAATGACAAGCAAAGCATCTTTTCTTGTTTATACATCTCCAACACAGTTTTTCCTATTCGAACTCAAAAATGTCTCTCTAATATACTTAGGAAACTTTTTTTTTCAAATCTAAAGAACAGATTTTCTGAAAGAGATATAACATTAAAGTTCTAATCAAAAAAGTTTATTTTTCGATCTCTCTTATAATGACAAGCAAAGCATCTTTTCTTATTTATGCATCTCCAAAACAGTTTTTCCGATCCGAACTCAAAAATGTATATCTAGCTCTCTTTTCCCATGCATTCTAATCAATAAACAACACCCTTTCATCATATTTACAGTGTGGCAAATCTCAGCAAAACCTTGGAACCCTGGATTGAAAAGGGCCATTAGGAATAGTCCGAATAGTGTTTTCTGCAGCGGAATGTGCCTGGAAGTCGGTGGATCGATGAACTCTCTCGGGAGCGCGTTGAATGACCCGGATTGACGTAGGAAGGACAGTGGTATTCAAAATAGAAAGTCGATGAACCAGCACCAAAGACAAGGTGTGAATCTTGACTCGGGAGATCTCTGGACCTGAGGAAACTGAATGAAGTAGGTGAAATCGACGAGGCAGGAGGTAGGACGAATTGGAGAACGCTCTTGAGGACGAATTGAAGGAC
This sequence comes from Neuroterus valhalla, assembly GCA_011762715.2. NCBI lineage: Eukaryota > Metazoa > Arthropoda > Insecta > Hymenoptera > Cynipidae > Neuroterus > Neuroterus valhalla. The sequence continues at coordinate 9,667 of WSXT02058408.1, forward strand.
GAGGAGGAAAACTGAGAGAAAGGCTAAAACGAGACGAACCAGTGACGGAGGAGAAGTTGATGAAGGACGAGGAGGGATTTGAAGGACGAAGAAGAATCGGAAGGACGAGGAGAAAGTGGGGAACTTGAGGGAAGACGAGAAGAAATTAGCGAAGGAAGAGGAAGAGGAATTACTGAGGGTCGAGTTGAAGAAGAAACTGGAGAAAGGCGAGAAAGAGAAAAAGGAGGAACTCTTCGAGGTCAAGTGGCGTCTCTCCTTCCCGGTGACGCCATGTAAATTCATGCCGGCGTCTCTCGTGAAGGGCCGGAGAGGACAGACCTTGCCGACTGACCCAGAATCACTCCTTCTTCGCTGACCCCAGTGCGGTGGTTTTTCTGAAATGGGACGCGGCGCAGCCCGGAGCTAAATTAGCCGTGATGTCCAATAAGAGCAAGAACCAGCCGCAGCCACAACAGCAGCATCAACAGCACGTGATCAAGCCAGTTGATCAGGTGCCGCCGCGTTATCAGCCGCCTCCGCAGCCGAGTTCCGGAATCCTCAAGAATCACCTGCACTTTGTGACCGCTGCGCCAGTTTCCGGTCCCTCGAGCACTTCCGCCAGTTTGAACCAGAACCATCATCAGCAGCACCAGCCGCAACCTAGGAGCGCTCCAGCCAAGGATGCGCCGAAGGTAGATCACCATCAGCAGACCGGGACCAAGGTTCCGCAACAAGTTCCTTATCTCCCGGCGAAGATCACGAGTCAAGGTCAACTGCTGCCGCCGAATAGTCAGTACCCAGTGGCCCAGCCGGCCGCTCGACAGCGAATCAGCGACGAGGATTTTCTCAGATTGGGCCCTCTGGAGATGCTCAAGTTTGTCAGGAAGACGGAGGGTGACATCGCACGAGTTGCCGCTGAACAGAATCGTCAGATACAGACTCTGGTGAGATTAGTTATGGTGATAAAGTGACTTCCGGTTCCGGAAATCAAGTGTTGGAAGTCATGTGTCGGAAGTCATGTGTCTTCCAGTTCTTCCGGAACTGGAAAAATAGAGTTGGGTTCAGGAGAGTTTAATGAAGAATGCGACTGTATCTTTTCATCTTCCTTTTAGGTCGCCGAACTTCGAGCACTGAAGGAAGCGAATCAAAGGTTAAGTGACGACAATCAAGAGCTTCGCGACCTCTGCTGTTTTCTGGACGATGACCGGCAGAAAGGACGAAAATTGGCTCGTGAATGGCAGAGGTTTGGTCGCTACACGGCCAGTGTAATGCGACAGGAAGTGTCTGCTTATCAGAACAAGTTGAGGCAGCTAGATAATAAACAACAAGAGCTCATCAAGGACAACCTGGAGCTGAAGGAACTTTGCCTTTACCTTGACGAGGAAAGAGGCGCTGGTCAAAGAGATGATGGAGATGGATCCAGTTCAAGTACCAATGCTGAGGAAACTGCACCACCAAGACAAAGGCACACTTCAATGTTTAATGGTACTGATTTTTATTTCAAGATTAAACAAAATTGTTCCTCTACATTTGACACTATTCCTGAAAAGGAAAATATAATTAGATTTTGTTGAGTTTGGGGATTTCCTACAGTTTTTAGGTATGCTGATGGACACTTGGACTACTATCTGTCCAAAAAGTTTAGAGCCCTCAATTTTTCTTCAGATTTTATTGAAGATCTCGGCAGCTAAATATTCTAAAAATATGGGACTAAGTACATATTGAAGATGGATGTTTTCCCTACACTTATGCAGAGTTTTGAAATTTTCAGTTGATAAGAAAATACTACCGGATGTCTTGAGTGTTGAAAGGACCATTATCTTACGATCATTTCGGTGTACTCAACTTTGAACGGCTGTTACTCTCTAAAAATAATTACGAAAAATCGGAAAAGTATACATGATTTATTTTGATCCTTTCTGTGTACAATGGTAAAGTTTAGAGTCCAGAATAGTAATTTGTTATCAAATTAATAACAAAAGAGTAGTGACGTGTTATCTCTGAAACCAAGCAACATACGGAGATCATTTTTATAGCAAATTAATTAATGTAATGGACATTCCGATTATCCTAGCTACAATCGAATCCAACCAGAAAAGATCAATTTTAACCAAACATTTGCATTTTCAACTCGAAAGGATAAACTTTCAACACGAGAGATTTTCTCTTTTGACCAGGGCTGAAATAATGGTTTTTTCGATGTTATTTTTTTGGTCTACTGATATTTATCAATAATATAAGATTAATTATTTCATTTTTAAAATCAGTAGACCAAGAAAATAATTTAATTTTATATCAAAAGACTAATTATCAAAACAAAATACATGAACTTCCAACCAGATGGTTCTATTTTCAATTGAAAATATCGCAGTTTTCAACAAGATAGTAGAATTTTGAACCTAAACGGTAAATGTTTAACCAAAAAAGTTGAAGTTACACTTTCGATTAAAAAAAAATAATGTTTAGCAATAAAATTGAATAAATTTCCAACAAGATTGTTGAATTCTATACCAAAGCGATGAGTCTTAAGGCCATGTTAAACTTACCCGATTCCTACCTTACCTACATCTTTTTTTTGCAACAACTCACGTCTACACCGAAATAGATTTCGAGTTGATATTTCGAGAAAAGCCTTAGAAAACAATAAACTACGTGTGTATACAACATTTTGTTCAAAATTTTGAAAAAAAAATTTTTGTTGTGAATTTTCCTTCAGAATTTTGAACCAAATGTTGTATACAAACGTAGTTTATTGTTTTCTTAGGCTTTCCCCAAAAAATCAACTCGACATCTATTCCGGTGCGGACGTGAGTTGTTGCCAAAAAAAATCCATAATTTGGGTCACGTGACCAATGTTTAACATGGCCTTAAACAAAAAAAAAAAGATTTCTAACGAAGTAGTTTAATTTTCAACCAAATAGTTGAATTTTTTACCAAAGGAGATGACATTTTAACAAAGTGGTTGCATTTTTACCAAAAAAATTAATTTTTAATCAAGCAGTAAAATTTTAATCGGAAGAGATCAATCCCGAACAAGAAGTATTTGAAAAAGCATCCCCCCCCCTCGGTTACCAACCGCTGTT
>WSXT02058419.1:0-12728 GCA_011762715.2 Neuroterus valhalla
TAAATAATATTATGATAAATACTATTCATCATAATTATTAAAATTTTTAATATTATATAAAAATTTTCAAGCAAATACTTGAGCTTTGAAAAAAAAAATTTGGAACCGAAAATGGAAAGTGACATTCGTAGTTAAAGAATTGTTTTCTAACGAAAAAAATCGAATTTCAAACAAAATAGTTCAATTCAACGAAAGAGATGGATCTTCATTTAAGAAATTTTATTTTGATTGAAGTAATAGAATATTAAACTGAATACACTGGAAGTCCGGTTTATGCAAGAATTCGGGCATGGCCTTGCATGGCTCCGACATAAATCGGGGTTTTTTGACAAGGTAAAGATTCAGGGCAGCATGCACCATCTAGAATCCTTCATGATATTAATTAACAGAACCGTTTTTTGTCCAATCGTAGATTTATCTGATTTTGGAGGTTAGACCATTTTTAATTATGAAAATCAATGATTTTAAAGTTCATTTTTGGCGTGTATTTCCAAAAAAAATGCGTTCTGATCAAGCGCGTTTTTATAAGACGAATTCAGGAGAAATTAATTGATTATTTCCAAATTGTTCAATTTATAACAAAAAACTGTGAATTTTTACCCGCTAATGGAATATTTGAAATATTTGTTGAAAAGGAAGACAAATGTTCAACCAAATACAACTAAAGAATTTTTATTTTTAACCAATGAAAAGAATTTTCAACGAATTGATCGAATTTCAACTGATTGATTGCATTTTCGAAGAATAAGATCAATTTCGTACCTGAAAAGAAGAATCATCCACGAAAATACGCAAATTTCCAACTGAATCTCTGAATTTTCGACAAGAAACTATTATTTTTTTAAATAAAAAATTCTTTGGATTTTGTTATTGGGTTCTGGTTATTCAGTTCGCATCCAAGCGCAAAACACAAAAAAAAGGGACATTTTTTGAAAATGTGAAAAAAAATTGCAAGAAAATGGTCGGTTATATGAAATTATTTGTGTGTGTGAGATGTATACTACGTTCATCACCTCATATACTTATTACGTACCTTTTTTGGTGAAAAATCAAGTATTTAGTTGAACATTGTTTTTTGAACTCAAAAATCAAACTTTTTCTCTAAAAATTGATGTACTTTGTTCAAAATTTGCCTTTTTTGTAGAAAATTAATCTCCGTGATTAGAAATTCATCTGTTTCGCATGAAATACATATATTTCAGTTGAAGATTTATCAATTTACGTAAAAATTCATCAGTTTGTTCGGAAATGAATTTCTCCAGATGATAATTTGACCGTTTTATTCTTGGTACAAGATTTAGTTGAAAATTCAACAATTTGGATAAAAATTCTTCTTTTTAGATTGAAACCTTAACATTTCGTTAAAAATTCACATATATAGTGTTGAAAAATCGATTTTTTTGGAAGAATATATATTTTTTTCTTCGAAAGTTAACTTTCTTGTTAAAGAATTCTTCTTTACGGTTAACCATTCAAGTTATATTGTGAAATATTTTTCATATTAGTCGAAAACTTATGTAGTTGAAAACTCTTATGTTTGGTTTAAAATTAATTTTTGAGCCAAAAATGTTACTATTCCATTGTAGGTTGGGTATTATGATTATTTTCATAGTTCAAAATTCAACCATTTTGTTGAAAATTTGTATTTTTTTGCCAAAAGTTCATTTTTTGTTAGAAAATGCAACTATTCTAGTTGAAGGCTCATAATTTCAGTCGAAAATTCGTCTTTCTGGTTTGAAATTAAATTACTTACAATTTAACATAAACAATTTTTTTTTGGAAATTCATCATTTTGTTGAAAAATGTAACTATTGTTCTCAAAGTTATTTTTTTTTTGTTAGGAGTAATTTTTATGATTGAAAATTCATAATTTTCCAATTGCCAATTTCATAGTTGAAGTTGAAAAACTGCATGTAGGTAGAAATTAAACTGTTTCTTTGAGAATCTATGTACTTTGTGATAAATTTGCTTTTCTTGGTGAAATTTTTTTTTCCATTAAAAATTAGACTTTTTTGCATAAAACACATCTATTCCAGTTAGAGATTCATCATTTTACCGAGAAACTCGCCAGTTAAGTTGAAAATGAATTTCTTCCACTGAAAATTTGAATGTTTAATTTTTAGTGGAAAATTGTTAGTTTTTAGTTTAAAATTCAACAACTTTGAAGAACATTTGTCTTTTTGAATAAAAAGTTCAAGAATTCCGTTGAAGATTAACATATTTTGTTGAAAAATCCAATTTTTGTGGAAAATTATCTTTCTTTGAAAGTTAATCTTCTTAGTCAAAAAGTCTTCTTATCGGTTAACAATTCATGTTATTAATGTAAGTATTTTCCATTTTATTTGAAAATTCATCAAGTTGAAAACTCTTATGTTTGCTACGAAATTAATATTTTACCCAAAAAAATGGAGATTCATCATTTTCACTGAAAATTTATCAGTTTGGCTTGAAATCAATTTCTTCAACTGGAAATTAAATTGCTTTATTCTTAGTAGAAAATGGATCTATTTTAGTTCAAAATTCAACAATCTGGAGGAAAATTCGTGTTTTTGAATTGGAAATTCAATTATTCCGTTGGAATTTTACATATTTTGTTTAAAAAAATCAATTTTCAGGTAGAAAATTATATATTTTTCCGAAAGTTAACTTTCTCTGTTCGAAGATCTACCTTTCCACTTTCGGTCGAAAATAATAATTTTCATTTTTCAAAATGCAACCATTTTGTTGACAATTTAACTACTACAGTTGAACATTCATAATTTGATTTGAAAATTTATCATTTTGTTTGGAAATACAACCAGTTTTTTCAAAGTTGATTTTTTTGGTTGTAAGTTGGGATTTTTCTCTGAGTAATTCTTCCAACCTAGAATTTATATTCTTCCAATTGCGAATTCCATATTTCAAGCTGAAAAACTATAGTTGAAAATTGAACTTTTTCTTTGAGAATTAATCTACTTTGTGGGAAATAGGCTTTTTTCTAAGAAAATTAATGTTTATGGATAAAAATTAATCTTTTTCGCAGAAAATACATCTATTCTAGTTGAAGATTTAACATTTAACCTAAATATTCATCTGTTTGTTTAAAAATTAATTTCTCCACCTGAAAACTTAACCGTTTTATTCTTAGTAGAAAATCGATCTTTCCTAGTTGAAGTATCAACAATTTGGATAGAATTGTCTTTAAATACAAAATTCAATTCTTTCGTTAAAAAATCACATATTTGTTAAAGAATCGATTTTTAAGTAGAAAATTATCTTTTTCTTCGAAAGTTAACTTTTTTGTTCAAAAATTATTCTTCACGGTTAACAATTCATCTTACACAGTTTCATTCTATTAGAAAGTTCATCTAGTTAAAAACTCTTATGTTTAGTTCGGAATTAATTTTTGTATCCAAAAATGTTATCCTTCCATTTTTGGTTGAAAATGATTATTTTTCTAGTTCAAAATTCAACCATTTTGTTAAGAATTCCACTACTACAGTTGAGCATTCATAATTTGATTTGAAAATTTATTATTTTGTTTGAAAATACAACCAGTTTTCTTAAAGTTGATTCTTTAGTTGAAAGTTAGTTTTTCTTTGTCAGGAGTAATTTTTCCAACCTAAAATTTATGTTCTTCCAATTGCGAATTCCATATTTTAAGTTGAAATTGCAGTTCAAAATTATACAATTCTTTGAGAATTCAGGTACTTTGTGGAACATTCGTTTTTTTTTCGAAGATAATTAATCTTTATGGGTTAAAATTCATCTTTTTCGCATAAAATACATTTATCCTAGTTGAAGATTCATCATTTTACCTAAAAATTTATCAGTTTGGCTTAAAGTACAGTAAATTTAACTTTTTCATTCTTAATAGAAAATTGTCATATTTTAATTCAAAATTCAACAACTTAGATGAAAATTCGTGTTCTGCATAGAAAAATTCAATTATTTCGTTGGAAATTTATATATTTTGTTGAGGAAATAGGTTTTTTGGTACGTTTGGTTTGAAATTGATTTTTTAAGCCAAAAATGTTGCTCCTCCATTCTTGGTTAGAAATGATTATTTTAATAGTCCAAAATTCAACCATTTTGTTGAGAAATTGCATTTTTCGGTTGAAAATTTATTTTTGGTAAAAAAAATGTATTCTGGTTGAACGTTCGTCATTTTAGTTCAAAATTCGTCTTTCTGGTTCGAAATCAACTACTACCGTTGAACAGAACAATTTTATTTGAGAATTAGTCATTCTGTTGAAACATGTAACAATGTTTTTAAGTTAGTTTTTTTGTCGTTGAATTCCTGTTTTCTTTTTGTTACAGGTAATATTTCCAACTGAAAATTCAACTTTCCCAATTGAAAATTCCATAGTTGTAGTTGAAAATCCTTTTGATTTGTTAAAGATCAATTTCTTCAAAATTTAAAATTGGAGTATTTAAATTTTGGGGACATTTTATCTTCTTGGACAAACATTAATTAATATGTTTGAAAATTTAACCTTCTCAGTTCAAGAGTCTTTCCTATAGTTAAAAACTTTTATGTTTTGTTTGAAATTGGTTTCATTGTTCCATTTTGGGATTCATTCTGGTAGAAAGTTATTCTTTCTTTACTAAAATTAATCTTCTTGTTCGAATATTCACAATCATGGTTGGAACTTGAAGTGCTCCAGGTTAACATTATTATCATTTTAGTTGAAAATTAATCTTCCTGATTTCAAAATTAACTGTTCTAGTTGAAGATTTATAATTTTATTTTAAAATTCATCTTTTTGGTTGAAAAATAAACTATTTAATATGGAATAAGATTTTTTTTGTTATCGTAAATGGATTTTTTCCTGATTATAAATTTAACTATTCCAATTTTCGTAAAAAAAGTCATATTTTTCCGTGGAAAATTTTAGTATTCCTTTCATAATTTATCAATTTTGCAATGTTTGATCTGTTGTGTTGAAGGATCTTTAGGATGAACGTCATGAATCTAAAGAAATGTTAACGTTCCGCGACAAATATGAATACGTTACTTTTATTTGACCAGAAAAATTGGAAAACTTGCCCGGAAAAACAAAAAAATTACCAGGAATTCGAAATCGTCCGGCAAATGGCCACCTTAATTCTCAACTTCTCGGCAATTACCTATACAATAACAGAAATCTCAGACTTCGGGTCTGTCCAATATTGATTTCGGCATTCCTGGACTGGAAATCCCGTCGTAAAAAAGTGCATACTTTTTTGGAAATTCCCCCTTCGAAATAACGGAATTCCTAGTCTAGGACTGTCGAATAATATTTTCGAAGATGTCTAGACTTCCAAATACGTCACTTTGTATATTACACGTCGACTTTCTTGACGTACGCAGTATGAATTGTGAGGTCTTTCGTGCAAGTATAATCAGGAGTGGTTTACTGACAATAGTCACCAGTCTCGAAACACTCATCTGTGCATTTATGTTCTCCTCAAGCTGAATTTGCATCCTTAAAGATTATTACCATATTTAAAGGTAAACACATAAAAGTTCCAGACCGAGCCTACCATTAACGTTTCAAGAGAACAGAAGTGAATCATGCTTATCAAACTACTGAAAAAATGAAAGAAAACGCACATTGAAAGAAAAAAATGTAGAATGTATCATACCAATGAATTGCAGATTCTCGAAATTCCTTATCAGAAACAAATAATTATAAATCATTTTTCTTCATTCTGGACATGTAGAGGCAAGTAGCTTGCTACCATTCATATTTCAAGAAGTCAATTTCCCATACGCGATCTTAATGAATCGAGGAAACCTTCAATTAAACTTAGAGAGAATCTTTTCCAAACACGCATTATCGAGCTAACATGTTTTTCTTTTACCTAGGTGTTTACGTTAATCAAACTCGATCTACTCATCATGAAGGCTTCTGCAGCATCGCTGGGATGCAATATCGAATAAGTTCGACCAGCCATACACAGACAGCAGCCACAGCTGTGGCAACGGAGCTTCATGATCAGGTAATCCATATGTTACCATCATTGTCGGAAATCAGTTATTGAAAAACTTTCTTGTTTGCTCTTGAACCTTTTTTATGATCTGCCTGGAGCTTTAGTTATTCCCATAGCCTTACCAAGAAGTATTTAAGTAAATATTTTGCGTTCGGTATCATTTATTTGGAGCTTTACTGCTCACAGCACATTTTCATAAATTTTTTCAGCCACACGCCACTGCTCTCAAGCATCAGAGCGGTAATACTATCTCAACCAGCAGCCTCATAATTCTTCAGGTTCTTCAGATAACTCACCGAAGTCCTCTAAAATTGAAGAAGATAAGATTGAACTACAAGCATGGTTTCCATTTTCCGGAGTATTAGTTGCCTCAGTAACGATATTTCCAATATCGGGATCCAAGTTCACAACAAGACATTTCATTCCAAACTCAGTTGCTCTCATTGCCAATGTCAAGGTTGTCTTGATGCGAAAGAAGAAGTCACTGACGATGGAAAAGATGTGATTGAAGATTAGGCACATCATTATGAGCCGAATATCCATTCACAAAGCAAGGTTTATGACAAGAGTCTGGTTTTGAAACTCCATGACTCTTCCAGGTTTCCAGGTCTTATTTTAAATTTTTGGAACGGAGTTCCATATACGAGGGTGGGGAGATTTCGTGCGTTAGGACCGAATTCATAAAAGTATTTTGGTACCGTTACGCTGTGACGTCATGAATATGACGTCACGAACGTTACGCTGTAGATTATAAATAACTGTTACGCTCACAGCACCCAAAATACAACTTGTTTATCAAGGAATATATGACACCGGTTAAAATTTTCACGATTGTCATTTACGACATATAGATTTAACGAAAATGCAACTTCTTGCATTTCACAAAATTTTCACACATTTGATACCTTATTTTATTAGATTTACAACAAAGTTGAAATCGCAAAAATCTGTCTGCTTTTGCGATTTTTGCTATTTCAAATATCGTTTCATAATGAAAGTAAAAATAGACCTATTTTTGTGATTTAATTTTCCTTGTACTGATAATTATATAGGGTTTTTGAATGTACATAGGCTGGTGGAAAATTGTGCGAAAATTGTCTTGGTTATGTGTCACGAAAGAGAAGCGTGAACGATCCTAATTTCGATCTCATTGCGGTCTAGACGTCTAGAGACTCTAGAGGGGGATATATGACACCCGTTGAAATTTTTGCGAGCATCCTTTACGACCTACTAATTTTACGAAAATGCGACTTCTTGAATTTTCAACCAATTTTTCAAACATTTGATGCGTATTTTTATTAGCCTCACAACAAACTTTAAATTGCAAAAATCGGACTACTTTTCGATTTTTGCTATTTCATTATCGTTTCGTAATAAAAGTAAAAATGGTCTGATTTTTGCTATTCAAGTTTTGTTGTACTGATAATTATAAAGGGTTTTTGAATGTATGTAGGCTGAAGGAAAATTGTGCAGAAATTGTCTTGTAAATGTGGCACGAAAGAGAAGCGTCAACGATTCTACTTTCGATCTCATTGGGGTCTAGACGTCTGGAGACACTAGAGAGGGATATATGACACCCGTTCAAATTTTCGCGAGCATCCTTTAAGACCTACTGATTTTACGAAAATGCGACTTCTTGAATTTTCAACCAATTTTTTTGCCATTCGACGCGTATTGTTATTAGCCTCACAACAAAGTTCAAATCGCAAAAATCGGACTATTTTTCGATTTTTGCTAATTCATTATCTTTTTGTAATAAGAGTAAAAATGGTCTGATTTTTGCTATTCAAGTTTTGTTGTACTGATAATTATAAAGGGTTTTTGAATGTACGTAGGCTGGGGGAAAATTGTGCAAAAATTGCCTTGTAAATGTGGCACGAAAGAGAAGCGTCAACGATTCTACTTTTAATCTCTGTGGGGTCTAGACGTCTAGAGACACTAGAGAGGGATATATGACACCCGTTGAAATTTTTACGAGCATCTATTACGACATACTGATTTAACGAGAATGCGACTTCTTGAATTTCGCAAAATTTTCAAACAATTTTTTAAACATTTGATGCGTATTGTTAGTAGCCTTACAACAAAGTTTAAATCGCAAAAATCGGTCTACTTTTGCGATTTTTGCTATTTCATTATCGTTTCGGAATATTAGTGAAAATGGTCCGATTTTTTCGATTTGAGTTTTGTTGTACTGATAATAACAAAGGGTTTTTGAATGTACATAGGCTGGTGGAAAATTGTGCGAAGACTGCCTTCTAAATGTGGCACGAAAGAGAAGCGTCAACGATTCTACTTTTAATCTCTTTATGGTCTAGACGTCTAGAGACACTAGAGAGGGATATATGACACCCGTTGAAATTTTTACGAGCATCTATTACGACATACTGATTTAACGAGAATGCGACTTCTTGAATTTCGCAAAATTTTCAAACAATTTTTTAAACATTTGATGCGTATTGTTAGTAGCCTTACAACAAAGTTTAAATCGCAAAAATCGGTCTACTTTTGCGATTTTTGCTATTTCATTATCGTTTCGGAATATTAGTGAAAATGGTCCGATTTTTTCGATTTGAGTTTTGTTGTACTGATAATAACAAAGGGTTTTTGAATGTACATAGGCTGGTGGAAAATTGTGCGAAGACTGCCTTCTAAATGTGGCACGAAAGAGAAGCGTCAACGATCCTAATCTCTATCTCATTGCGGTCTAGACGTCTAGAGACTCTAGAGAGGGATATATGACACCCGTTGGAATTTTTACGATCATTCTTTACGACCTACTGATTTTACGAAAATGAAACCTTTTGCATTTCGCAAAATACTTCATTGTTAACAGGTTTACGAAAAAGTTTGAATCGCAAAAATCGGACTATTTTCACGATTTTTTATATATATATATTTTTTTTAATAATTCTGTAATAGAAGTGAAAATCATGAATAAACGTGAACGTGGCCAAGTGACACGCGTAAGGGAACATACTCAAACTACGTGACCTGTTTTTCTTCTGTTTAAATAAAGACGAGAATAAAAATTCCTTGAAGCCAAAAGAGATAAAACGATGTAAACAAAAGAAAAACAGGTAACGTAGTATTTGAACGTTCCCTAAGGAACGAAGTTTCTTTCTCCGCTTAACAAATACTGAATATAAACGTTCCTCAAATAATTATATTAAAGTAATGCTTGTCTTTGAATCACGCGGTAGCAACGAAGTTTCGAATACGTATATACGTACGTCCTTCTCCTTAGCACGCATTCGAAACTCCGTTCCTACCGCATGTTTCAAAGACAAGCATTACTTTTATATAATTATTTGAGGAACGTTTATATTCAGTATTTGTTGAGCGTAGAAAAAAACTTCGTTCCTTACGCGTTTCACTTGGACACGTTCACTTTTTTTAACATTAGAAGCGGTGCCGCACAGTGGTTGAAAATGAAGGAAAACTGGCCAAAAGTCGAAAAAAACATTTTCTTCAAACCTATTTTCGTTGATTGGTAATACTTAAGTGATGTTTTCCCCTTCGTTTTCCATTGCTGTAGTTGAGCAAACGTTCTTACTTGCTCCAAGTTATCATTTCAAAATTGAGCGTTGAGAGTGACTCGTGGAATGTTTGTACCCGTGAAAAAAAATCGTTTGCTCCGAAAGTGCATCACTTTTTAATGGATTGTCGGATTTTATTTATACAAAATGGAATCTTCTCCTTAAAGTAAGTATAATTTCCTGTTGTTTACAAGAAACACGAAGTCACATCGTTTCACTTTGATATCTTGTCAATCTAGTAGAGAAAAATTCAATGTTTATGATTACAAGTATGCTTTCAAAAACGTTTTTAAAAAAATCCCCGCAAAACACCGCTCCGGAATTTTTTTGTCATACCCACATGACCTTCAAGTAACTTATGTCAAAAGCCCAACTGCCACTTACTGCAACTTTCTATATTATCGAAAAAAGTTTCGTATATAATTTAAAGACAAAAAATGTAAAGGGATAATCATGTTTTTTTCAAAAAATCATGTTTCTTCACGGATATCTCCGTGAATAGTGAAAATTGATAAAAAAGCTCCAAATAAAAATTCTAGATCCTTGAAAATACATATTTCATGTAAAACATGTTTTTACCCTACGGCTGATGGTTTTCGACTAAAAAGACGATCTTCATATCAAATTCTTAATCAGCGACTTCGAAAACCCCCGTTAAGAACATTTTAAGTAAATCAGATGTCATTTTTCAGTAGTCGTCTGCCATTTTTAATCCGGCATTTTGTTTTCGATGAACTCAATATCAAATTCCTAATCAGCGACCTCGAAAACCCCCGTATACAATTTTCTGAGTGAATCAGATGTAATTTTTCAGTAGTCGTCCGCCATTTTGTTTTTCGAAAAAGTCAATATAAAATTCCTAATCAGCGACCTTCAAAACCCCCTTATACTATTTTTATAGCAAAACGGATGGAATTTCTCAATATTTGTCTACCATTTTGAATCCGCCATTTTTTTTACAAACTCAATATTCAATTCTTATTCAGCGACCTCGAATACCCCAATATGCCAAGTTTAAGACAAATCGGACGAAATTTTCGACTTTTGGCCAGCTTTTCGGGATTTCCAAACACTGTGTGCCGATCCGATAAGGAACTTTTTCGGTATTCATTTCTAATGCCTTCAGGGATATCGATCATGAAGAAAAAAAAAATTGATCTGAAAATATCTCCAATATCCTCACCTTCACCATCCACTAGAGTGTAGCAGGCTATGGCAAATTAAATATTATTCGCACTTCTATTCTTACCCATAATAATCTAGGAGATGACTATTGTTAGCTTCAAGATAGGTGCATGCTTATTTTTGCCTCAAAATTAGATTAACGTCTATTTTTGGTCCTGAAACAACATACCTTAGACTTAGGAGAGGATCTTCTTCCTCAAAATGAAACTTTTACCCCTTCTTCCGTATCAGAGGACTTCAGAGAGAAACAAAGAATCCTAATTTCCCATGTACTTTATTTTTATGCAGAATGTGAAGATGTGGTAATTGTTCCGTTCCATGATGACCAATGCCAGTGGGCGTTTTCGACAATGACTGATTTCCGACATTTACTGTAAAATAGATAAGATGCCATGTTTATGTACCCGCAAGGAAACGTGCAAAGTTTTGATTAATTTCGATTGCCCACTGGTAAAATAAATCATTTTTATTTGCCACAGCAAAAACCAGAGCAGCCTTGTAAATCGTACACACCTCTCGGCGCTCTTTCATCTATGCAGCCTCCAGGGTCCCAAGGAAATCACTCCAGTATGTCTCCCAGAAGACACTCCGCCTTTTCTGCTCCTCATCAACATGGTGAGTAAAAATTTCATTTTTAGATTTGTATCATCTGCTATTATTATCTCGTATTAAGTTGTGTCGAGTGTTTTCTGTTTGTGTAGCGGACGCATTGAACATTTGAAGAGGCTGCAACTATGAATGTATTTCAAGTAACTATAGGTTCTGCAAATTCTTTATCTAATATGCATAGAAATTCCAGTCCCATGAGTATTGTTTGGAACTCGGATTTGGAATTTAATTGAATTTTCAAGTCTTCAAGTTTCTTATTAAACGAATTTGGTAACTTTTGATGAAGGAAAGGACCCTCCAACTTGAAGTGATTCTAGTTCCCGAGGCTTCTAACTTTTGAAGCAATTAAATTTTACAACTTTGAGTTGTAATTCCGTAATCGATATTGCGGGTTGTTGTAATCCCGATATCTAAAATAGTTAGTTAAAAAGAATATTATTGATCGGAAAAACGTGAAGATGAAAGCCATAGATCATTCTTCTTTTTCTTCTCAACAAGCAATCCAACAGCATCTTAGTATTCACATTTCGATATGAGTTTACAAGCGTCCAGTAAATATTAAAACTTGAAAATCAAACAATCGATCATTTTTAACGAAGTGTTTGTGTCTTGAAGTACATCGCCTTAAGCGAGGTGCATGATGCATTATTCGATAAGTGCACTTTGACAATGTGTTATTCGGAGCACGAGAGGCTTAGGACGCGGCATCCTTGCACTCAGTTTGTAGGTACAAAAACCATAGACAGGAGATTTTTGATAAGCTCGTTTGAGGTAATATGTTGTCAAAGTAAATGTATGTGTGCAAGCATATCTTATTCATTCAACACTTCAAAAATAATAGGAAAATTCTTTCAGATTTGATAGATGTTATGCCAATTTGTTTTCCAATCCCTTGTCTCTCTTACTATATCCAGGTAGCATACGAACACTGTAAGAAATGATTTTAATTCTACCATACGACTGTATGGCATTTCTTCTATACTTTTGAATATCCCATACAGGTATGGAGATTGTTTGTTGGCTGCTTAGAGTTTTTCCATACACTTGCCAGAGTTCCATACCTGAGTATGGTAAAACTTCAAGTTCAGAAACAGTCCTTGATCCGCGCGCGAAGCACGCGCAACAGAGTACAGCGCGCATGCGCTGCCAGGAACGAAGGGTCCGAGAGTGTCATGGCGTCTAGTTCAGAAGTTTTGGGAATACGGAGTGACAATCATCAAATAATTATTACAACTACAGTCATTCATCATTTTCGTGTTCAGTGCGAGTCAGTGTACTTTCCGACGAAAGGATATAGAAGAATAAGATCAAGCGAAATTATCCATTTCACGATTCTTACATTTTCGAAGCCTTCTTCCCCAACCCTTTATCCGACTCGTACTCTGAGAGACTCTATTGCCGTCTGTGAACAAGTGATATTACTTATTTCAATTATATTCT
>WSXT02058430.1:0-12727 GCA_011762715.2 Neuroterus valhalla
TGAATCATCGGAAATCAAAAAATCAAAATTCTTTCGTCAGATAATCGCTTTCCCCAGGTAACGCTGGGAGGGTTTTTTAAAATTCCAATTTTTCACTTTTTGGGAACACTTTGAAGTTAAAAACGCGATTTTTGAGGAAAAAATCGGCTAATTCGTTATTGTAAAATGCAAAATATTACCAAATTCGAAAAAAAAACTTTCCCGCGTTGCCTCGTGAATCGCGTGAAGAAATAGTATAACAAATTTCAAAAAGATTTGTGCAGTAGTTCTGAAGTTATTAGGGGCACCACAATTATACTTTTTTCCGCGACTCTTCCGAATAATATTGCTGCCATTGCCGTATTTTTTAATATATCTTCATAAAAATTTCACAGAATATTCTTCAAATTTTATACTTTGATATACTACTGGTTTCATTAATGATATTTTAATTGTGTTTTAAAAAAAATCCACAAAAATGTACTTTTTTTTTTACACGAATTAACCTTACCCCGCCCTTAACGTAAAATTTTTAGAGTGTTAGTTTTAACAATTCACCAATTTTAATGTTCAAAACAGGAAATTATTAAAATTTTGAAATTATTCTGATTCAACATTTTAAGAATTTTATTTAAAATTTTTAAATTTCGAATCGATGAATTGAAATTGAAATTTTATGAAAACTTTATAATGTTTGGTAGATTCAAAATGTTTCTGTGCCTAATGATCAAATTATTAGAAAGGTCATATCTGACTTTTGAATGAACCCTATTAAGTCATCGTAAATAAATTAATTTATTATATATTGTTCCGAAATTGCAACACTCATGAGATAGCTAACAAATAAATTCTTGAGCAGTATCTCTGGCAATCAATTGAATTATCGGAATTTGTAAAATGTAAAGTTCGTAAAATTTGCGTTAAAAGCCTGAGGATTTATTTTGAACTGAAACTCTATTCCATCAAATATGAAATTGTTCGATAATGAATTCAAGGCCTTTCTAAATTCTGAACGAAACAAGAATCCATCTGTAGTACTTGTAACTCTAAAACTATGTACGAAGCTTCGCCAGCATAATTGAATTGAACTAAAATCGTTATAATTATCAAGAGAATACTCTGTAGTGTAACTAATCTCGATGATCGAATAAATCTATCAAGTACTGTCAACGAGGAAAGTCGATTATAGAATTTACTTATATACTGAATCTGGTGTCCCTTCGACCCTCATTATATTATATTGGTCTTAATGAATAGAATTCACTGCGGGTAGTGGGTACTTCATTTAACATTCCAGCAGCCATGGGTGGTTACCAGCATTACTGATAATTCTTGCGGCATACGTACAATTGATAATGGTATGTGTCGCCTTACCAAGCAAAGAGAGATGTGTGCCTTCAGAGAACCTCTATGAAATCTCGAGGCAGAATTAAACTTTTATCAGGGAGAAGCGCAGGATCTAAGACCCCTTGTATGCCACGTCGTCGTAAACGGGCCTTATAGTGGCGCGTTAACTATAATTAATTACATTCCATCTGGACAGGGCCGGCCTGGAAAGGAGTGCGGGGTCTCTGTTCTGCTGGGCGAACGAGAAATAGTCTGAAGAACCACATTATGAACAGTAGTGTAAATCATTTGTTTGCCTCATCCTTTTTGTACCATTAAAAAAAATTCCATCAGAACCAATAAAAACGAACCGATGATATCTGATTTATTACCTAGGAAAGAATCTCCCGGAAGGAATTGCAATTTTACACGCTTCTGAACTTGGAGTTGGACGTTTTTAAAATAAAAGATTTTCGATTTTATGTACTTTCAAATGAGAAAATGGTACGGTTATTCTCCCGATCTAAAATACTTTTTAATTTAAAGAGTCTTCATTGGATTCTTTTATGATTCGTGAATTTTTCAACCTGTCAAAAAGTTAACGAATTTTTTATTTATTTTTTTCATTTAACACATTGAGGGTTCTAAAAGAATGATCTAGTTCCATTTATCTATGTAAGGAATTTCGATTATTTTTAGAAAATGAGAATAAAAATTGACGGAATTTCCAATTTGAATGCGGTCAACTCTTCATCGTTCTTAATAAATGATAAAATCATTTGAATGATAAAAAATTCTTGACTATCCTGTTCCCTATACCAAAGGAGACCTTGAATGCTTTCCAGAAGGGTTCAGCCTGAGTCACGTGGTGAGCGCATCAGTTACTGCAGCGCCTATGCATCTTGGTCCTCGGAGTCTGCAGAATTGATTTCAAGGGTCCCTCATTTTCTTGTTACTTCCAAGACTTTTTATGTGTATGCATGTACGTACATTGTACAGACGCGCAAACATACATACATACATACATACATACATACATACATACATGTAGGGCTTGGTTCAAGCGAGACTCAGAATTGCGAGTGTTAAACGAGCTTAAAATGCCACATGGTGGAGTTTCAGACGGGCGCGGCCGCCGCGCCGGCCGGTGGTAGGCGGTGGTGGTCGATGATAGAGAACGCGAGAAAGAGAGTGCGAGAAAGGTTGCCTAGCAACCCTCATCCCGATGGCTTTCCCAGCCATCCCCATAGATTTCATCTTCTCTACTTCTGTTCATGGGGTTTGGAGGCGGGAGGCGAAAGGGGTCGAAGGACAGAGTGGTGTGGCGGCGCGGCGACTCACGGCTACTGCCTCGGGTGTAACCTGTTGAGTCGTATTGATCCTGAACTTTCTTCGACGAGAAGCACGTACGTGAGTCGCGCTGCAAAATTCGCAGACTGAATTAAACTTTCAACTCGTTCCTAGCCCTTCACTGTGCAAGAATACACATCTTGGAAACAGATGTACAAAATCCGGGGTTTACCAAAATTTCACACTCCCTATTTCAATTCACTAGTCTAGCCTCGAGGTCCAGCCTTTATGGCTATTTTAGATCCAGATCTAGATCTACATTTCAAAATAATCTGATTCTTAAATCCAAACACTTTTCAAAATTTCAATTCTAAGGATAAATTTTTCAGGAAAAATAAAAAATTCGATTTTGTTATATTTTTTGCGATAAAAATGCTTTTTCAAGTTTTCAAACAAATATAAACAGTTTTATTTCGATCTACTTTAATTTCTAACATTTAAATTCAAATTTTTAATTCATAAAGTCGTAAGTATTCAAATATTCTTCAATTTTAAAGTGTGGAACATTGATACTCTCATTTGAAATCTTAAAGAACTAATATTGTTAGATGCTATTTTTAATGCTTAACGTTTTCAATTTTTCATTGAGACCCATTTTTGGATTATTAAATCTAAAATTATTCTTTTGATGATCATTTCTGAATCAATCTTTACATTCAACTTTCATTTTGTTCCATTTCTGAACTCTAATTTCTCAGTAAAATTTTCAATGAGTGAATTTTCAAACGTCTTATGCACGATTTGACGGTTATTAGTTATTTACGATTCAAATTCAAATAATTGAACGTTGAAGAGTTTCAATATAATACACAACGATTAAATAATTTCATTCCAATTTTGAATTCTTCAATTTCAAAGAATTATAATTCAAAATCATGCGGTTTTGAATGTCTCCTTTGGATATGATCGAAGTATCAAAGCCTAAAATCGAAAATTGCAAATTTGGGAAGACGTGTGATTTAACATTATACAATGTACACTCAATTGTATATTCTAAAATGTAATCGATTAAAATTTGAATCTTTTCAATATTTATCTCTTCAGTTTTGTAAATTTTCAATTTAGAACGTTGTAAATCAACCAGTTTTAAGTATCATAGCTTTTCAACAATAATTGTTCAATTCAAACGTCACTTTGTTTGAGAAAAAGAATTTCAAGCTGTTCTCTTTGAAGCTACGAAGTATAATTTATTTAGTTTATTTTATTATTGAACGTTGAATTCAAGATTGCTGTCCTCCAAATGTTCTAATGTTTGGTTTAAAAGAAGAGTTCCACTTCAAACGTCTTGATTAACAACTTTTTTTGTCCTCTAAATACTCTTGTGCGAGTGAATGTATCATAACTAGACTTCGAAAAATTGGAAACCTAAATGAAAATCGAAAAAATGATGAGTTCTGTACCACTCAGCATTTTTTTATCATATAATCTGAAACTAATGATCAAGGTGAGGCAGTCAAGCTTATCCCCATCATTTCAGGTGTTGATCGATGAGTAATTGCATTCCCAAATAGGCAGACAAGGGATGTTTGCCTCTAGCAGCTCTTGCTCTCGCAAGGACAATGGACCCTGCGAAGTGAGGTTGGCGGGATTTGCAGCAAAAGCTGTTGGACTTTTGTGGCGGTTGGTTGCTTGATAAGTGGACAGAATCCATCGTCGTGAAAAGCGAGTCACGTAGACGAGAAAAGCCGTGGGAAAAGTCGAGAAAACTACTTGATACGAGAAATGGCCCTCTTGCGATCACGTTCTAAGTATCTAAGTTCGGACTCCTTTCCACCGTGACATGTCTCGTTACAATGCTTCTTTCTTGACTCACAGAAGCCGCTTAATAAGATGTATGACTTTCTGCATTGTCGAGACCAGCATAATCTTCGACCGGCATGATTTCCGTTACAAAATAGGTTTTGGGAAAATAAATTTTTATCAAGATTTCTTTGAGAAATTTTGCTCAAATTATGCCTTCACTTTGATAGCGACTTTTCGTTGGAACGCGATGAGAATTTTTTATATCTTGGATCGTAGATTGTAGAAAGAATACATTATTCATAATATTTGAATAATATATTATGAAGAGTAAAGACACACAAACAACATTTTCCAAAATCTCTTAAAATTTTCTAAAGTGGAGTAGTGGAGCCTCGAAAAGTGGATGTAAAGTTTTATGAAAATTCTGAAGGCACTTAATTCTTTTCAAATACCTTAAAATCAAAACGTTGAGCACGAAGATGTACTCCACGCAAGTCAACCTAAGATTTATCAAGTCTTTGTATGGATGTAAAAAATCGAATAAAATAGACTCATTGTTAATTTCTGCGAATTATGAAGGAGAAATCGGAGCTTACCAAAGGAAACGATGGTTGTTCGGCCTGAAACAGATTCTTCTTCAAATTTCCATAAAAACAAACCAAAGGGAGGGCTGACATTGGCTCATTTATACACTTATAGGGTTCGGCATTTTCAGTTCCAATATGGCCGACCCATAAGATGGATAGCTGAAGGGACAACAGTAATATCAATTATATGAAGCTCAACTTTATTTATTTTTAAAATTTTCAAAATTAGTAATTTTTGACTGTCTGTGAAGTTGGAAATTTGTTTTCATTTCAAAGCACTACTCATTCGAATAATAGAATCGATATTTACTCATATCGATTTTCTTATTTTATTAAATAGTGTTTCAAGGGTAAAACCTTATATCCAAATACACTTACGAAGAAAAATTATTTTTTAGGAAGATATTGAAAAAAATAGACTTTAGTCCCATAAACTCAGTTCTCAGTAGTACTATAAGTGAAAATGCCTAAATATTATGATATTATATTATAATTAAATATGATACTAAAATTCATAAAACTGCTATTCTAAATTAACCGCCTCCTATGATTTAAATAAATAAAGTATTTTGTGCTTCAGAACATTTCTGAAATGAAAATCATAACTCAGATAATTCTAATTAAATTTGGCAAAAAATTATTGCGCGCTTCCTTATCGAATTTGATTCGTGAATATTATGAGATTGTAGTATTACGTGTATATTTATCTATTGGTCGTTCCGTAATAAACTTGAGGCTTTTAAAAATGGCACATTGTATTTTATCGTACGCTGTTGATTATTTATCAACGAATTCTCCAGTTTTTCTGACTGGAAAGAGGATTGAAATCTACATTTCAAGAAAGTAATAAATGACATACTGCAAAATTCCCATCTCTGGCTGATTGTAACTAAAATTGTTTTTCTTGAAGTGACTGACGGATGCTCACAACACCAAACTTGTTAAATTTCCATAAAGTTTCGCAGTCTGCGTTTCGTTAACTTGAATAATTTCATGCACAACGCACATGAGATGCAATTCGGAGCGACTGTTTAAAATTCCTGGTTGAGCGTTTTTTTTTTGTTTGGTAGTATCGGGTGTCGACTTGCAGGGCCACGCAAAGATCATCAGGACGAAATGGCAGAGGAAAAGAGAAATAGAGAATGAGAGGGAAAAAGGTGGAGACAGAATGAACAGGAAGAAACGATCTTTCTTGGAAATAATGAATGCCACTTCTGTTTGAAATCTCACGCGGCTTGTGTCCATTTTTTATATTCTTTTCCTTCCCTTTCAGAGACCACACCCTTCCTTCTTTCCCTGATCTTATGTCTTTCAAAAATGCACGTATTTGCTCTTTGTTGTCCCAATGAAAGATTTTACATGATGCAACGTTTTATAAATGTATAACTCGAACTCCGTGACTCAGAGTATGCTGATAAATGACAAATTTCAAGAAACGATCGTCTCGTTTGTCATAGCTGTGTTATCAACGCCTTTATTATCCGAGATTATCAGGTTTCCGTTCACAACATTCATTTTTTTCTTCGAATCGTACCCCCTTTGTGCATTCCAAAGAGAAAATGTTTCAAGACTTCAGTTCGTACGAAGATAAAGAGGATATTTTGAGATGCCCTGCATTCTTTTTCAATATTGTAAGATTAAAGTTATTTTGCATATCAATTAATTTGGTGAATACTTTTGTGATTTCAGGGTCAAGCCGTTGTGCAGCTCGCCAAAACTGTTAAGGATGTAACTATCTTCGGAGTCTGCAGCAAATCAAAGCACGAACAACTCAAAGACTCTGGAATCGATCATCTTCTGGAACGTGGCGTTGACTACGTGAATGAAGTCAGAAAGTGAGTTTTGATAGATACTCCGATTTGTGAATTAAAAAAAAAATTAGAATTTTAATTGTTTTTCATACTGTTTTATCTGTAAAAAGTATTTTTTAAATATTACTTGTCTTATTCGTACATTTTTAATGCCTTGTGCAGTTCGAAGACTCTTATTTTCCTAAGAGATTAATGAAAATATGTCGAGAGATACAAAATTGCGTTTCGCTCTGAGATGTGATTTGAATTTCTGAGTTGTTGAACTGTTTATATTCCTACGGAAGTAATGTTGGTTGACCTCTGATAAATTAATGATTTCCCTAGGATATCCGCTGAAGGCGTTGACATCGTCTTGGATTGCTTATGCGGACAGGAATGCAATAACGGTTACGCCCTTTTGAAACCGATGGGAAGATACATTCTATACGGATCGAGCAATGTTGTCACTGGCGAGACCAAGAGCATTTTCTCGGCAGCGCGATCCGTAAGCAAATACTTTAAGGTCTAACATGCACGTTTGCTTTAATAACTTACCTCGGCTTTACCCTCGACTCTAGCACGAACTTTATTTTCCAAAATTCAAATATTTAAACACACTAAATATTACATTGGTAGTATAGGGTAGTCACTGGTCCGGGAATTTTTCGAGACGTGGAAAATACTGAGAAATGACAGTGAATTTATATTCTGACTGGGAATGACTTTAATTCCTAGGCTTACTAAAAAAAAAAAAAACTTTTACTTCGAATTTCACTTGCATATCATTCGAAATAATGTGAGATCGAATAATTTCGTTTAGAAAATAGAAACTCTTTAAAATAGCTACTTCCAAAGACTAGGGGAATGTCGTAGTAGCCCGGCCAGCGGATAGCCCTGCATGTCACATTATCATGATTTTGTAAAAATGGTACTCTCTATTGTGATAAATCAACTTTTTTTTTTAAATTTTTCCCAGTCATAAATTAACAAGTACATTTTTACATTAGTTTTTGTTCAAGTATATAGACTAATTTTTGGATTATGTGACGAGTAATTCTTATTCATCAATTTCACTTATCTATATAGCTATTGTGATTTTTCTTGTGCAGTAGCAGGAGTTATCCGACACTATTTTTCAATAGCATACTTCAGATCCTATGTCAATTGCTTTTTTTCAAGTTTTTTCTTATATTATGCTATTCGTATATTGCAAGAAGAATTAATAACGTTATAAATTGAATACAATATTCATATTTTAGTCATTTAGGCCAAGTCATTAACAAAACATCTTGAGTGACCGGTAATACCCGACAGTTCCCTAATTATTTCAAAATTGTTTGTTTTTAGAGCTGGGATTAGACTATGTTTTTTTGTAAGTTTATATTTTAACAAGTTTAAATTCGGACAGCGCATAATCCAAAAACCGACTGTTTTTAATGTTTACTCGAAGGCTGCCAACGATTGTGGAATTGAGATTCTGTATCACTTTAAATTCGAATCCTCGATACCTATTTGCTAAATTGAACATAATTAGACAAAAGCGTTTGGAAATTGAGTCTCTTTTTCGGAAGTATTGCAGAATAATTTAAAATTAAAACAGTAACGAAAGTTGTTTGATTATAAACATTGTTATTAATTATAAACTCGTTATAAATCTGAAATACTGGATTTTGTAGTGTTCAATTTCAAACTTTTAAACTTTCTATTCCGAGTCTTAAATGTGCACCTTGTAGTTGATCAATTAATCAGGGTATTGCCTCAAAAGGTAATCCATTTGGTCCCAATCAATATGTTTTTTAGCTTTTAAATTGAAAGAAATGTTCGACTGTTCCCAAGTATGTAATTTTTTAAACTCGTCTGTGAGCATTTAAATTGTAAACTATTTTTAAAGTTTATATTCCACAATTCTTGCATTTATTTCTTCATTTATCGTAATTCTTGTTTTTATTGGAAGTCTGATAAGTTCTTTTCATTTCCAAATATTCTATTCTTTAATAAAATTTCGAATGTTATATTGCAGTGGTGGCAAGTGGATAAGGTGTCCCCCATCAAACTCTTCGATGAGAATAAGACGATTTCCGGTTTCAATTTGCGTCACCTGATGTACCAGCACGGAGGTACTGCTTTTGCACGAAAGGCTGTCAACCAAGTCTTCCAGCTCTGGAAAGACGGAAAAGTGAAGCCCGTGGTGGACTCAACCTGGGCACTCGAGGACGTTCCTGAAGCTATGCAGAAGATGCATGACCGAAAGAACGTGGGAAAAATCGTTCTCGACCCAAGCCTGGAGCCCAAACCAAAACCAGCAACTCCAGCCAAAAGCAAGACAAAGGACAAAAAGAATGCCAATCAGGAAGAGAAAAAAGCTGCAAGTGTTGATTCTGATGAAGGCGAGAAGAAAAAGGAACCGGAATTAACTAATGGAACGTCCGAGGATAAATCTGACAGTGGTTAGTATATTAGTTTAATTCAAAATTATTCAGTTTATTAAGCGACACTATAGTTTCAAGTATATAAATAGCTAGATTATAAATAATTTTCTGCATTATTAGCAAATTTGTAATAAAATGTTTCAATTCTAGATTCAAAAGAGAAGGAATCGAGCTGAATTATTAATGCCCGATGAACTTGAAACACAAAAAAGCTGGCGTTCTTCAACAACAAACTGGAAAACAACAGAAGATCCGGATTTCCACGCGCAATAAAAAAAGCTTAATTTACTGATAATGATCTTCTTAAAGCCGTCACGCACAGATGATAATTATGTGTAAGTATGTTGTAAGATCCATGCGAAGATCCACTTTAAATCGATTTGCGGAACATGCGAATCTACATTGTTCGTCCTCAGTTTCTTTTCATTACAATCTTCGACAACTCGAACGTGATATCATATTAGAAGTTAACGATATAAGGGAACGACGCATTTATTTCCTTCTTTTCTAAGTTAGCGTAGCGTCCTCTGCGATAGGTTGGGTGCGATTTCAACATGGAAATCGCTAAGAGAACGAAAGTCGAGAACGTCCTTTCATGTCGCATAAGCTAATGCAAAAAGAACCAAATACAATATCAATTTTGATGCGGGCCATAGTAGTTGAAAATTTAGAGGAGACCCTTCTTATTTTTATTATCAGACAACAGACGAGTTAATTTGGAATATGTATTTCGAATAAGAATACTATTGATAACTGCCAATGCTATTCTCTAATGCTATACAATAATAGCTCTTCCATTATGAGTAACGGTGCGTGTTAAGTATCAAAGAAGGCACTTGAAAATTCATTCCAATTCTTTCAATCAGTTGAGAAAAGGCCTATGATATTTCATGAATGCCTTTGTTGAAGAGAAATTAGTAAGGCTTCGATTTCAGGTATTCTGATCAACGACTTTAAAATAATTTAGGGAAGGATCAATTGTGGATCCTCAAATGCTCGATGTAACTAAGATAATCTTTGTATATCTTATCATTTTTTCAAACTCGAAGGATTTGGTAGATTCGCTTGGAGATAATCGAGAATTCGAGGTATCTACTTAGATAGAATTCGTAAATGGCTTCATACTTTTGCTACGATTCACTTTTAACGAATTTTCGATGACAATCGAATCGTGCTCTAGGATGTATTGCCACGAGCTCTCTTTCGCTTTGAGTATTCAATCAACCAGCAATTTTCGTACTTTACGTGACAGTAAAATAGTTAAGATGTTATATTTTTTATAAGTATCCTTGTACGAGAAGAAACTCGAGGCAAAACTGAGATACTGCCAAACTTTCCACTTTCAAAAAGAGACTCGCGCAATCCTCCCAGAGAATGATTCGAACTGTGAGAAGCAACATGCATATCTCTGAATCAGTGGAACAATTTTAAGTAGCTATTCCGAGTGTTTGATATCAACCCTGATGGAAAAAGGTCCTAATATTCTCCGACTTTCGGAAACTTTTGAATAAGCAGAGACACCAAAAATTAGTTTTTCTCGAAAAATTTTCAAGGAGAACAGACTTTTGTGACATTAGAGTATATTTTCTTAAACGTTCCGAAAAAAGGAGGATGATGAGTTTGTGAAGTTCTTTCACCAGGGAAGCCTATATTTCAGTGAACTATACATGTAATTAAAACTAACTAGCGAAGAATATTTATGCGTCTTGGATACATCTCGCGTCGCTGCAAGCATTAGTAAACGAAAAAAGGCGACTGTCGAAGCTCATGAGCATAAAGCATAACGAACGAAATAGACGTAAAATCGCATTCGCAAAGAAATCAGGATTTACAGATTGCACATACACGCGCGCACAACCCTTACATGGAAACTCACACAGACTTAAAACCATACGAACTTTGTATATTTTACGTAAGGCTTTAAATGTTTCATGAAATAACTACCTATTATATTATAATATATCTATATATTTGTAATGAGTAACGACCATTTCTACTCTCATTGATTTGTCCCATTTTAATGATCGAAGAATTGTCAAGTTAGGGGCAATTCCAAAGTTAAGAGCCCCTCGGGTTCCCTCCAGCAATCTTCATTTCTTAATGTTATTTTATACCGAAAAACGAACGACTTCTTGCTTGTTTCGTAGAAAACAAGCAGGAGGAAGATCGTGAATGTTTATTGCATTTTAATTGATCCATTTGTTGTAAGGCGACGTTGTCACGAGCAATTTCATTCATTTACTTTTATTTGGAATCATCACTACACATATAATATGCACTTTCCTTCGTGAGAAAGCAAATCTATAACTATACAATATAATTATTTTTAAGGAGCCGATTCCGTATTCGTAGATCACTTCCGGTCTGCGAAACGATAAACTGTAATAACGATGAAGTAATTATGTGTAAAATTGTAAAATTTATTGAAGGGAAGCGGCCGAAAATCCGTAACTTTTCAAACGAGAGATACTCGAGAGCGTTTTACTCTGTCCTGCAGTTAGTACAGAAGTTTTGGCATTCCAGGAGGGCGATTTGGGTAGAGTAAAGATGGAAAAAGAACGCCTTTTCGCACGCTTCCCTACGGCTTGATATATAGATTGTATTTTTGGCTTATTATTGTAAGACTGACTATGTTGCTATATTAAAAGATTGCTTCGAAAACAGTACATTGTGCCTTTTTATTTGCATAAGTCCCTAATCATTTCAGCTTATGACTGAGGTGGCTCGTCGATCACTGCATTGGTCAGAGTGTTTTGAACGAACATGGCAAAATCTGTCAGGACTATCCGACTGTGATACATGCGTTATGATAGAACTGTCTTATTTACAAAAGGACGTGGAATTGTTCATCACAAATTATAGTACGCATAGTTTGAAAGCGGGTTTAGGTATCCCAATGGGAACCAATCTAATATTCTTTGTAGCATGGCAAATATTTTATAACACAGTTTGCCATTACATCAGAAACGCTTGTTTTTTTAGAGGCGACAATTTAAGCAATTGCAATACGAAGTGAACTCCGCGAATCGAATTTCACATACCAAAAATTGCTATTAGGCTGTTTCACTATCAATACCTTTGCTGATAAAGTAGGCTGCGTACATGCAACGCATGCTCAGTATAAGTGTTAAATAGAACCTAAAATAAAAGAACGCATTACTGGTAGTCTTATCAACTAGAAAATTTAGTCTGCCTGTTTTCTGGTTTTCATTTTTCAATTCCAACATTATTTTTTTGCTGGATAGACACTACATATGGTATACTTTTTACATTCTCATAATTTATGATTGAGAAAGTATTAGAATCGTCTGAAATTTCACATCTTGAATTTTCACCGGGTCTCCACGTTTCGAGACCCCCTGAAGCCGAAAATCAAGTTTTGGCGATGGTGTCTGTTGGTCTGTATGTCCGGCCGCTCGTCCGTCCGTAAACACGATAACTCACGCAAAAATGGACGGATCAAATCGGCCTTTGACACACTTGTTGATTAGTGCAAAAGAAAGGATGAGTTCGTTAGCCAGAT
>WSXT02058451.1:0-27219 GCA_011762715.2 Neuroterus valhalla
TCTATTGAAATGAACAATAGCAAAAGCATTCCGATTACGAGACACAAATACCCGAGCGCGAAGCGCGAGTTTTGGAAGAAACGAGCGCAAAGCGCGAGCCAAATATATTATCGAGCGCGAAACGCGAGATCCTACGAACGCGCGCCCTAGGCGCGCTGATACTTGCGAGCGAAAAGAGCTGCGCGCGAAGCGCGCGATGA
Organism: Neuroterus valhalla; assembly: GCA_011762715.2. Classification (NCBI taxonomy): domain Eukaryota; kingdom Metazoa; phylum Arthropoda; class Insecta; order Hymenoptera; family Cynipidae; genus Neuroterus; species Neuroterus valhalla. The sequence continues at coordinate 201 of WSXT02058451.1, forward strand.
GAATGTGCCCGCGAAGCGGGCATATTTTTTATAATAAGTTTACTTAAGGCTCTACTGGCTTTAAGGAACACATTTTTACTACAATACTCGCCACTGATATTTACTTCCCGCATAGTTTGGCTATCAAATTGAATTTTTCATTGTTTTAGAAGCGTTTTCACGATCAAAAAGAAAATATATACGCCGTATTGGGAAAAATTTAGTGTAAAACTTGTTGAACTTTTCAAGATGAACAATTTTCTATAAATTATCTCTTCTCGTCTCTTATTGTTTGGCTTGAAGATGGAATTTTTTATTTTTGTAAGTGTGTTATCACGACGAAAACGACAACTATTTGTCCTATCGAAAAATAATCAACAATGAATCTTTAGACTTTTTGAGATGAACGATTTTTGTTCCTTTCATTTTTTTCATATCTCGCATGGTTTTGCTCAAAAATGGATTGTTTCATTTTTGGTGACGTTTTTCTCTATTTAAGCAAAAACTATGCATCTGATGGAAAAATGGTGTATATAAAATTTATAGGTGTTTTTAAAATAAATAATCTTTGACGTTAACATTTTTTCGCACCTTGCATAGTTTGAGCGGAAACATGCATTTTTGATTTTTCAAAAAGCGATTTTGATGGGTAAAACCAGAATCATTGGTCAAAAATGGCTGGTTAACAAACTGGTCCTTTCTTCCATGTCCTTTAAAGTTTGTGCCAAAGCACAGTCCAATATGATCATTTTTTCGAGAGTTATAGAGTTCGCAGTTTATTCTTCATTATTTTTTGTGCGATCAAAATTGGAATTTTCGATTTCTTGAGAAAATTCGAAATGTTGTATAAACGATCTTGTACGGCTCCCAAGAAGAAACTTCTTTTTGCCTTTAACTTTTTTTTTCAATCTTGCGTTATTTAATTCTTGGAAAAAAAATCCATAAAAATTTTCAAAATACTCCCCCCTTCGATTTTCCATCCAAAATGGTCTGTAACCGAACTCATCCTGTCTTTTCGGTCCCTTAGAATGGGTGCCAGAGCACGATCGAATATGATCATTCTTTCGAAAGTTATGGAGTACACAGATTAGAGATTACAGACCACAGACAGACAGACAGCCGGACACCTTTGTAAAAATCATTTTTTTGACTCAGGGGGTCTCAAAACGTGGAGATTTCATCAAATCCATGAAACTCAATTTCCACGTAAAACCAATACCATCTCATTCAGAATGAGAATGTAAAAAGATTTGTTCAAAGCGCAGATATAGAAACCATCATTTTCACCACAAAGGAATTTCTTCAACAGAATAGTAACTGTAAAAAAGAATCCCAACTGACGGTAGTTGAATTTTCATTCTAAGAGGTTGAATTTCAAGCGAAATGATGAATCCACATATAAGAAAATATAACATTGTTTGATTTTATGGTATTTTCAAAAAATACCATACCAAACAAGACATTTTTCCGCAAGTATAAAATAATTTCCGAACTAAGCGGCCAAGTTGTCGTGAAGTGGTTTGTTTATTCATATCGTCTATCCCAACAAGCATCAGTTAAGTAGGGGAAAGTAAGAAAGTAGGGAAGTATAAAAACTGATACAAGAAATGTGTTCGGTTCGTGTTTTGAACAGTGCAAGGAACAGTCTCCTGCAGTCTGGCTTCTAAAATGGGGAAAGTTCATGCACTATTAGGCTGCTACTGAAAGAAATTGATTTTGGGTATTTCAAATGATTCTGAATAAACAAGAAAGGGAAGTAATAATTAAGAAGTAACAGCAAGCCAGGACGCCCCAAGCAGTAAGCTTCCCTCTAATTTTTTCTTCAGGCAACCTTGCTGGTTTTTAGCACTACAATTTTTTCATTAAGAACATATCTCATAAAGATATCTACTCGACTAAGCCGGTTTTCTGTACCAATCCAAAATCAGTTTCTCTTCAATTTTGTGTATAGTAATATTTGCAAAATTTATTTTGTTATCCTGTTTTCTTTCAACTGTAAATTGAATATTGTAATTGCACTCATTTAGTTTTTTAAATGAATATGAAATTTCATTATTTGTTATGCATGATATCATGTCATCCACATATCTGTAGAAAAATTTGATTTCATATGGAAGTGATTTTAATTTTTCATTTTCTAATTGTGAGCGCAGAGATATCCAACGCATGAGCAATGGTGTAAATAACTGTCACTCATAAATCCCCTCTCTTGCCACCTTTGATGCGTTCATGCGGTGAGCAGGATGTGTGAAGGGGTCCTCGGCGACCGAGCTGTGTGGACATTGCGCGCAAGTAGGCGTGGTCAGGCGCAGTCAGACGAAGCCCGTGGCGAAACGAGAAGAGAATCCTCGATGAAGCGCTCGGGGGAGGGAAGAAAGGGGAAGCGCGCCAACCTTGCGTTGGACACCCCTGAATCTAAGGTTTCCATTACTAGGTAAAATATAGCTGAAGAGATAGGTGAACCCATTGGGTCTTTTTGTATTTGTTTTTACAATTCACCGTCATGTACAAAATAGGCACTATTAAGGCAGAAACCTTGTAATCCGATGGAAAAATCTTTTTCCAGGTTTGTGTTTTCTTTCATTTCCATCTACCTGAGTTTAACATTTGCTAGGGCCAGATTTATTGGAATTCTTGTATACAAAAATGTTACGTCAAATGACACCAACTCGAAGTTTTTTGAGATGTACTCATTTTTCTAATGTTTTCTATAAATTGGCAACTCTTTTCAACGGAAGTTCTTGATTTGCCTAAAATTTTTTTTAGTGGTGTGCTTAGATATTTTGATAGATTCTATAATGGTGTGTCGATAAACGAAGTTACTGGTCTTGAAGGAATGTTTTATGTATTTTTGGTAACCTGTAATTTCCTGTTTAATTATCTATGTTTTCAGGTTTTTCTTCTCTCCTCATGAGTTCATTCAATTCCCTGGCTATTTCACTAGTCGGATCTTTTTTCCCCTCTATAATATATGTGTGAGTATCACTTAACATAACCTCAAATTTGCTTAGGTATTCTAAATTAGACATTACCACACTCACTCTTCCTTTGTCCGCTCTTGTGGTCATTAGATCCTCATCTCACTTTAGAAATTTTTTTTTTTTTCAAGAGCTAAATCTAGGTATTCGTTGTATTTGCTTTTTTAATATCTTTTCTGATGTATGAAGTCAAGAAATCAGAAAACCTATATCTGAATTCATTTATCTTGTCACTTCCTATCAAGTAAATTTTTTCTTCTTAAGCTGCAAGAGTGTCTGACACAATTTCATTATTGTTTTTTTGAGTTGTTATTGTACTTAAATCTTGTCGCAAACTTGAAAAATATAACACATTTTCTGGAAAGTTGATTTTTCAAATCCTCTACGTGAATACTTAGCTTGCTCCATTTTCTAAGTGTTCCAATTGTTCAATTGTCTCCATCCTCTCCAATCTTTTGAAAGAATCCATCTCCGTTTGTCCTTTTTGAATTCATATTTCGGAGATCCAAATGTATGTTTATTGGTGTTAGGATTTTGGCTAGATTCATTAGTTGATTCAAAAGTACGTTTCTGTTGACGAAATTCTTCAATATAACAATGGAATATTGTAATAATTTGGTCGGTATATGAATTCGTACTCAAATGAATATGAGTGATTATGAGGGATTCTGAAGGGTCGATTTTTTGCGATCTCCATAGAATTTCAGAGAATGTAAGAAGCATTCCTGATGGAACAAAACGGAATGGCTTCAGTCGCGAAGTTATTGCACGCCACGCTGCGTAAAACAATTGAATAACGACGCGTCCTTCTGTGCCTTTTCACGCATTAGGCTTTACTCCCAATTTTTTCTACAGACGACCTGTTTTACAGTACAACATATTTTAGATCATGTGGATTCTGAGAAGATGAGTAAGGTTCCCAACTATTTGCAGAGATTGCAGAGGATGTCTGCATGAACAGAAGGGAGTAGTTTTAGTCACGAAGTAATTGCACGTCATGGCGTACACAACTGTACAACACATCGTAAAGTGCCTTTGTACGCAACAATTTTTCCGTCCAATTTTTCTATAAGACAAAATCACTGTTTCTTGGAAAAACTCATTTTTATTTCAAGGGATCTGCAGATGATTGTAAGATTCTTCAACTAGTTTGATAGATTAAGAGTGATCCCTAGAGATTTCAGAAGCTTCATTGGGATCTCCTTGGGATTCTAGAAGAGATTCGTGAGGATTTGCGATTGGACAAAATGGAGTGTTTTCAGTTCAGAAGTAAGTGCTCGTCACTATGTGTAATTACAACTGTGAGACGCGTCTATCTGTATCTTCTTACGCTATAGCGAAATTATCCTTTTAGACTTAGACGACCTTATGGTTTCCCAGCACCGCAATTTTCTTTTATCTCGAGGGTAATCAAGAGGGTTTGTAAAGGATTTCACCTATTTTCAACGATATTTTGAGAATGGATGTACAATGAATGAATGAATGATTAGAAATGGGCTCTTTTAGCTGAAAAGCAATTAAGCGTTGCGACAAGGCGTACAGTCGCATAGTACTTCAACATGCAATAGGTTTCCCTCTTAACTTTCATTCCGGACGACCTTCATATTTTTCAGCACCGCACATTCGTCAATTGCAAGTAATTCCAAAAGATTCAGAGAGTTTAGCGCATTTTACAATGTATGCCAGAGAGCTATCACGAGCTAAACATGCTTGTTTTCGTAATACAACAAAAATTTTATTACAGCACTCTGCGGCCAACTGTAAGCAGAAGAAGAATATCTCTTATTAAATATGAATTTCTGTGGAAAAGAAGAACGTGGACCAACGCTGCTATTATCCGAACCAACGACCCTCTGCTTGCTCGATGAGCGCTCTTTAAAAACAAAAGACCAGACATTAAAGACACAAATGATGTTTCAACAGAATGATTGAATTTTCACTAAGAGAAAAAAACTCTGAATTGAAATTATGATAGGAGAATTTTCAATTGAGAAGGATGAACTCGTAAGCATAAAATGTGAATTACCGGGAAAATATGACTTTTCAATCAAAAGACGAACAGATAATTCCTAGGAAGAGAATATCATACAGGCACGTATCCAGAAATTCGTTTGAGGGGGGGGGGGGGGGCAAGACGAAATCTTCAGAAAACGTGGACACATTTTGATTACTTCAGGGTAAAGCGAATCAAACATTAAAATTCAAATCATTATGTGACGTTTAATCTATTATTATGGCAATAAAAATATGCAGCTCAAATGGGAAAACATTTCAAATTTTGGGATTTCGGGACGGGCCCGGGCCCCCTGGGAAACCGCTCCTGGATACGTACAAACGGAGGGAAAACATACTTCAATTTATAATTTCTGTTCGATAACTTAGACCATCCCTAGAATAAAACATTATCCTTGATCTCTGTCTGTTTAGTCGTCTTTTTATACTAGTTATGATTGAGAAATGTTTATTCAGTTTCAGCAAGAGCAGATTGTAATCGCTGAATTGGGAAGCAATTACAGAATCATCGTGATTGAGAGTCTCGAAAAAGGATAGGTTTCATCAGAAAAATATGATTTTCTGAAACGTTCGTTTAAATGTCGTAAATCTATTCGTATACTTTCTTACGTAACAATTTATTCGGTGGTCTGGATATAACGACGCAAAATAAAAAACAATGAATGAAAAACGCCTGTTTTCATATCTGAACAGTTAAAATTTAAAGATATTCTCCAAAATTTCAGATTATTCACAAGGATAAACAGAAATTGAACTATACTCACGCGGTCCCAGAATGGATGAACGCCTATTCTTTGACCTGTTGACCTAGAAAAGTTTGACTCACTTCACTCTTTGATCCCTCTCTTCTCACTCAACCCTTGTTTACGCTTTTCCAACCTCATTTTTACCTTTCACACGTCCTCTTATATTTCATCACTTCTTGACTTGATCCTCAGGTTACAGGAACATTCAAGAAGGATGAGAGGAGTGATATCCTCCCTCGTTGGTGTGCACGAGCGGGTGAAGAGGAAGTGAGGGTTGGAAGGAAGATAAACCCTTGCTTCTTCTTCAGCCAGGTGTCAAGTACGTCCATACCAGATGGGTAGGCTTTTCGACTATGAGGCGGCTCGAGGAACGTCCGCTTTCCGTTCGCGGTCAGAAATTGCTCGCACGGGTTCAGGTTCTTCTTCACATTGCTCGTATTCTTGTCGATGCAGAAGGGGTACACATTCCTACCAAGAATTTTTCTAAAATGAAGGCTCGTTCCTCTGGACAGAGATGGAGGGCGCTTTGGCCTTCGAGAGGAATGCCCTCTTCCACCTCACGGTAGTTCAAGACTCGCCGGACACGGGTTTATTGAAAGTTAGATTTCCTCCAGATACTCCGCAAGTAGAGCGGATGCTCATCCGAGGGCGGAGGCACTGGTAATCTCTTTGGAGGCGTGCTGAATCCAGAGCCAGACACGGTACATTCTCACCGGCGGCTGGACGGTCTGGAGTGTGTGGTTCTCCGGTCCCAGCAAGATCATCGTCTTCGGACGGGGAGAGAATGGGGCTGAACGGTACCCGATCTTCCTGTAGGCACACAGGGCGGCTTCGTGACGGGAAACGATGGCTTGAGCCCTTTTTTGTCGAGAGTTAAGCCCCATGCAGCTCACTTCTTGGTAGATGTTGAGTCAGTCGTCCTGTCGAGTACTGGTTGGTACACGACTGTACTCCGTTCAAGTGTATGAGGGATGCCCCATAAGAAGGTCCCGCACCAGTTATCAACAGGGATGGCATACGAAGGGCATCACAAAAATTATAGGCAAACCAGGAAGTCCTAGAATAAAGACCGATCAGCCTGATTTTCTGAAAGCAGTTATAGATATAGCATCTCATGAGGCCGATGCAGATATTTCACGTCGTTCAGAAGCGATCCGAGTATGTAAAACTTTAGATCAATCGCTAGAACAACTTTCGGAAATCGGTTTCAACTTGTCGCGAATGGTCAGTTTTTTTCGTGTATTTTCTATGAATTCTCATTCTCATGAAGGGAAAGAGCACGTAATGATGGTCCCTGTCAAGCTTTCTCGACCTCAAGCTGATTTGCATGAAAGTCACGTCGATCAAAACTTTTGCATGGCTACGATAAGGAGTATACACACTTTTGGGTTTCTATTCTTCAGAAGGTTGCTTCCATCTCACAAGGTGATGAAGCACGGGTACCCATAGGAAAGAAGACAGCTAAAGCTCAAGCTCCGTTTATTATGCACTTGGAGTATCGAGTGAGGTTACCGGACCATGGCTGGGTCCTTGCTGGTAGAAACAAGTTAATACCGTAGGTGTATACACATGCTTTCGATCTTTAACCACATCTAGAGCTTGAAAGTTTTGACTCTCTCATAAAAAATAGCAGAGGGCTGCCAAAGCCTGTCTGGATGTTGTCAGGAGTGGTGGACCAGACGGAAATCCTAGGTATGATTGACGTATATCTAGAAATACGACATTTTTCATTCCTCGGAAACGCTCTATGTGAGATATGGAGTAAATTGGAAATTGATGCACATTGCGTGACTGCGGAATATAATGCTCCATCAGCTAATTTATGTAAATCCCAGGGATTCCCAGTTCTCATCGGTAGTGCCAGTATGTTTTTGAGAGTCAGTGGATGGAATAATTTTTTTCACAGATTATGAGATTCGGAAAAACTCGCTGCTGCTTCGAGTTCAGAAGTAGTCTAAAATCAGTGCTTCTGGAAGGATACATGCTGCCTCCATATCCATTGATGCAAACACATGTGATGCAAACACATCGAGCGCCTCCCAAGGTCGCGGATAGGAGAACGCCTCCCAGATATGGGTGGTACCGGGGAAATCAAATGCCTGAGGCCGACAAAAACCAGCAAGAGAAAGAAACCCCAATTGAAAAATCAACGTTGAGTGAGTTTCATGACAACAAATCACCCCAAGGGAGGATAAATCTGCCGACTGGTTCCAATCGAATGCAAGCCCCAGTGGCCGGGGCTGGACCCACGGATGTTGGGGGTAGGGGGCCAAAGAAACAATATGGAGACCGATTTGCTTCAGAAGAGCTTGTGTAAGCAAATGCTCGGTTGAGAAGTGGAAGTTGGGGAGACGGAGCAAGAGACTTGATGCCAAAACCGAAGCGAAGCAGTATACGGTCGCCGTGGACGAGCATAGAGAGAAGGAGCTCGCGAATCTTGAAAAGATGGATGAGATTCTAGAAAAGATGACCAGGCAAGCAGCTCGTGTGTCTGAGCAGTAGATTCAGACGGAAAAAGACGCTGGGAGGACTCTCGCCTCAACCCAAGGGAAGAGGCAGAGAGAACCCACCGCAAGTCCCTCAGACTCCAGCGCGAAGAGTCCAGCGCTAATAAAGGCGAAGACTTGGGGGCAGGTACTTGCATCAGTGGCCTCAAGTTTTATGGTAGTGGTACCACCTGTTCTGGAGATCAAGAAGACGTAGAAGTAGATCCAGAGACGAGCTCGTCCCGAGGTGGTCCTAATAAGGCTGTCCGAGGGTTCGAGCTACGCTAAGGTCCTCTGAAACATCAAAAGGACGGTGGAATCGGCCTTCCTTGGTGTAAAAATCAAGGGTGATCGGAAAACTAGGGCTAACAACATCCTGATTGAAGTAGGAAACGATGCAAAGGACGGAACAAAACTATCGTCTGCAGTCAGGGAGGCTGGTGGGACCATGGGGGAAGATCTTTTTAGTCAGTAGGCATCTGACACTAACCAACCTGAGGATCGCGTGCCCACTGTAGACGATTGCTAGGATAGGTGCCTAATGCAAGATTTCCCCTCCTACAAAAAAAACAAAAAACAAACTGAAAATCAGGCAGGAGCAAAATTTGCTACTTTACTTTTGCGTTTAGCATTGAATATAAAACCAGGAAGAGGAACATTTTCAGTCGTTCCTTATGATTTTTTTTTGTCCCTCAATCCAGGAAGATCTTACTGAAAGAGTGCGTTAATTCTGTGGCTTTTACATTTCATCTAAGAAAGGATCTTTTAAGCATCGAAAGGCCATGCACCCTCTCAGGGCAACGCTCGAACGTCAAAAACTCGCCCCCGACGCATAATTGCGCATCGGGAAAAAGAAGTTTTGTGCCTATTTGGAAATGCATTCACAAAGGAAGTGCAATGGATTGATATTGAAAGTCTCGATTACGATAGCGACAAAATTGAAGAGCAATCAACTCTGATCCAAGAAGGTTCAGTGCCTATCAGATTTCAGATGTCGCGGATGAGACCGACAACCCTTCCCGGGTTCTCAATGGGTGATGGTCAAACAGTGTACGGACCCTATCGGGTTTAGATTATTACAAAGATGCTGCACAAGATGATCAAGCTGAAGGAGTCGCGTGATGCCAACCATTTGGAAAGATTCAGAAGGATATGCCAGCACTTGAATGGCCCGGATGTCGAGGTATTGAATCGCCTCATCTAACATCGCATTATTGACCCGGTCTCGGACACCTACACGTACTGGGCTCGGAGGGTAGTTTTCCGGACCAAGACAAAGCGGAGAAGTGTCTACGTTAGAGGAAACCTGATCGGAAGCCAACCTGAGAAGAGGAGGAAAAGGGTGAAAAAGTCGTTGGAAGGGTTAAGATCGACGCCACATATAAGCGTGTGCCCAAACTCTACTATTCGGGGAGGCGGCATCAAAAACCGTGCGGCAAGTGCGGAAGCTCAGAGCACTCCTACAACAACTGCCCGGATTCCAAGGAACGCTCAGCGTAGAATGGGCGGAAGGAGGAAAAACAGGCGGGTATCGATACCATGGTTATTCTTTTAATAAACAATAGAGCATTAAAGGAAAATTTGAAGATATAAAAAAAGAAAAAATATAGAGATAACCATTAAAACTTCTAAATATAAGAAGTTTATTAAGATAATAATAAAGTAAATGTTATTGTAAACCCTGTGAAGGGTTGGTTTTCTATCAATAAAGATGACTGCCTCGCATATATTGATTTCGATTCTTTCCTACTTAATTCAGAAGCAGAAATAAGAAGAAGGTTTTTTTTGCTGTCGGAAAAATAATAATGAATTTTGATTCAGCTATATTATTCACTATATTTTAAAACTTCTCGACTTACAGCTGGAGGTTTCACCGTTAGTATGGAAACAGTCATCCATTAGCCCTCTGGAGGGGTAAACACTCTAGCGGTAGGGTCTCCGTTCTCGTAGAGTCGAGTCGTTGTTGGTTCAATCTGGATTACCCATACTTAAGTCGGAAGTTGGTTTAATTCTCTTGCAGGAATAAGATAAGGAGATAAGAGTGATTACACCAATGATTCAAGCCAAAATCAAATCGGCCAAGTAAAGTTCTAACCAGTAGTAAGAGCTTAGGTTTAACTTGGGCTATTACACAAGTCACCTGAGAAGAATAGCCGACCAGTCTGGAACTCGGAAGGAGTAGTGAAGTCTCGTGATGGGCGTGCTTGGCCTAAAGGAGCCACGTCTTCGGGGTGGGCAGTTGTAACGTGGTATTTTGTTTGCGCACAAAATTAATTGGAAAAAGGTTTACGAAGGATTCTGTTAAACACCTGGTGGAGCACAGAACCAAAAATTCCTGTCATTCGGCAGAGACTCCGCATCAGGATGGTATGTTGCCCACTGAATTCCCATTCGGAGTTTAGGGGAAACTGTAAAACTTCACTGCTTACTCACTTCCAAACTGGTCATCCTGGTTATTCAAGAAAACTTTACGAAAACTTCGCCTACTTTTGTTTATTTTGTTTTACACTAGGGACACTCAGGGCCGGGGGCCCTGTCAAAGAATTGAAAAATATAACCTCCAATGGGGGTGGAAGTTGGCTTGATCCTGATCACTAACTTGATCACGGTTGATCACATCTGGTTACCCAGAGAATCGAGGTAGCACGTGGTCCGTTAACCGTCAACAAACTCGATTTGCGAACTGAACATTATTGGTGTCAGCGGCGCAATCTACTGCGGATATTCGAGTGAAAGTGTTATCATCGAAGCGGGCCCAGTTGAGAGCTTCCAAAGTTGAAACGCCGTAACAACGCGAGTGAGTGCGACATCGTTATCAGCGGGCACGAGTCAGAGTGAGTGCGGCGTCGTTGCGGCGTTTTAACTTTGGGAGCTCTGGACCGGCTACCTAACCCCTCCTACCACACACGAACGAGAAGGGAGACTGGGCGAACCCATTCGCCTTTGAGGCTTAAATGGATTGGACTTGTTGCCTTTGAAGCGTAATCGGAGTATTCTTATTGCCTTTGAGGCGTAATTATCTGTGATTTTCTTTAGAATTATTTGTGAATTCCTAACCTGTGAGAGACAGTATAGAAAAGTCAGGTATGAATTCACTTATTATATAGACTAGAACTTCCTTCCCAGTTTCAACTGTCTATTTTTTATGACATGTTTGGAACGGCGTTCTAATACAATTTTTCATTTGTTGAACCTTTGTCTTTTTTGAAGGGTTGGTAATGTAAGCGATTTTGGTAGTAGACATCCAAGGAATTATACCATGGCGTCATCCTTGACATGCTCTACTTCTGAATTCAAATTAGAAGTACCTGCGAAGTACCTTAGATGTACTATACTCTTTTTAACTAAAGGTAGAGGAAGAAAACGAAATTAAAGAATAATTTTAAAAATCAATGCTGCCATTAAATAAACAATTACTTGAGTTTTTGGAGCATATGAATCATTGGGTAATTCTCGTGATACACGTTATTACCCAATTTCAGGTTATAACTATAACCTAAAAAAAAATTCACATTCATAAATCCAACTTACGAACACGCGAAACGAAATATCGAGTTAAAATTTCGGGAATTAAATAAGAAGAACTGAGGAACGTTTGAATAGTCCTGAATATTTAAAATTATAAAAAAAGCAAAACGGGAGGGGGGGGGGGGGGTCAAATTCAACAAAAACCTAAAACCTTCTCATAATTATGAGAATGTAAAAAAGCAAGAACAAAAATTTTTTGTAGGGAAAATTTTTTTCATAATTATAAAAATTAAGGACCAGTCAAACGTTCCGTAGTGCTCTTGATTTAGTTTCCAAAATTTTAAAGCGATATTGCGTTTCTTGTGAACGTAAGTTAGTAAAGAAAAAAAGGGAAAATAATTTTCTAGGAATACGCATACAAATAAACCAGAGCTTCAAAAAAATAAACATTTGACGTTTTATAAATCCAAACCTGATGTTTCTTTTTTCTCGGTACACGAAGAATGGTGATACCTTCAGAAATTGATAGTGGCAAAGATTTAGTCGAAATTCTGAGAACGACTGAAAAAATCACGAGGAAGTTTTGTGAAGAAGACGATACCGGCAGTAGTTATCCCCATCGTGAGATTCTTGCAGAAATTCTTGAAAAGTAACAATCTAGAATCTGGAATTGAACTAAATTTGAAAATTAACCTACTATTTGAGTTGAAACACAGATTTGAATTCGTAGAGAAGGTGCACATTTCAGCCAAAGCTACCCTCTTAGACCCTCGCTTAAAAAAAATTCCTTTTTCAAAGAAACTTACTGTGTCTAAAGCCATGCATGATATTTCAAATGAAATGAATTTTGATCCAATTATACACACACAGCCGAAATAAGAACGAGATCAAGTCAATAGTCAGAACAAGAACTTCGATTTTTCCAACTTCTACGATCAGCAAGCAGCTACTCAATCTCAATCCATGGATCGTGATGAGCCTGGTGGAATCCCAGCTGAATTACGACACCACCATTTTCAAGCTGTTATTCCACGGGAAAGAAATCTTTTCGAATTTTGAGAATCGGAAGAAGTAACCTATCCAAAATTGTATCCGATAGCGATAAAGTATTTGTCGATAGCAGCCACATCTGTGCCCTGCGAACTTGTCTCTTCAAAGGCGGGATTATTCGACAACGATCGAATATGAATCGAGTAATTAAATGCTCATGTCAAGAATTTTCATTTTTCCTCCAGTTTTCAAGAAACTTTATAGTTTTCTTGATTCTCAAATTATTTTGGATGAAAATAATTGAATTTAGTATAGGAATCGCAACTATTTCTTGCTGGAAGTTCATTTTTACATTCTCATCAGAGAAGGTATTAGATTTGTGTAAAATTTGACCCTCTTCCCCTCCCGTTTTTGTCAAATGTCTACGTTTTGAGACCTCCTTAACCCGAAAAACAGGTTTTCACGAATGTGTCTGCCTGTTTGCCTGTCTATATATCTGTATGTCTGTATGTCTCTGTGTGTGTGTTTGTATGTCTGTCTGTCTGTCTGTATGCCTGTCTGTATGTATGTCTGCCTGTCTGTTCTTTCTGTCTGCATGTATGTATGTATGCCTGCATGTCTGCATTTATGTCTTTCTGTCTGTCTGCGTGTATGTTTCTCTGTCTGGCTGTATGAATGCATGTCTGTCTGTCTGTCTGTCTGTCTGTCTGTATGTATGTATGTATGTATGTATGTATGTATGTATGTATGTATGTATGTATGTATGTATGTCTGTATGTCTGTCTGTATGCATGTCTGTCTGTATGCATGTCTTTCTGTTAGCACGATAACTTCAGAAAAAACTAATCGATTCAGAATGAAATTCAGAGAGAGCATTTTGAAAATCTTTGAGAAAATTTTTTTCTTGACTCGAAAATCGTATGTAGGCACAGTTTCCTGTAGCGAGTGAAGCAATTTATGCCCATGATTTTTTCTGATGAAGAAAAAAGTTGTCAGAGTTATGTCATTGTCAAAATACAAAAATATAAACAAAAATGAGGATTTTCAGCTAAACAAGGGAAGATGTAAAAAAACGGTATAGGATTTCGGGAGCCCTACAAGATGGTTTTCACAACTTTTTTAATTTTCCAAAAAAATCGAAAAATAGAATTCTGTTTGCAAGAAAAATGATGGAAAATAGAAAGTTTTATCTTTCGGCCAAAGTATGCAAGGTACGGGAAAATATAAATGACCAAAAATTGTGAATCAAAAAAATATCTACAAATCTTGTGAAATGTACTTCTTGATAGGACAAGTAGTTCTTGCTTTATTTGAAAAATACCATATTAAAAAGGAAAAAATTGAACTTTCAGATGATTGTCATTTATTTATTTTTGGTTGGAGATTTTACACATGGGTTTCATACTCATGTCTCTGGCTGCAAATTAAACTTCATTCTACGGAATTCTTTTGTTAAATTAAATAATCATTATTCGACTGAAACTATTCATTATTCACACTTAACTATTTCTTCGAAAATTGGCTTCTAGTTAAACCTTGATTTTTCAACTGGGAATTCTTATATTAGATTTTTTTTGAAAATGTATTTCTTGCGGTTGAGAATTCACAGTTCAATTTGAAAACTCATCTCCTTGTTTGGAAATCAATACTTTTGAATCGAAGTTCTAACAATTCGGTAGCAAAGTATACTTCTTTTGCAGGATGCAAATTTCACATGCAGACGCGCATTATGACATTGAATGCGGAAGTAGGGTTAAAATACCAAGGAGCTATAAACCATCCTGACAGAAATGGAGGTGTTCTATCACTCGAAGAGGAGTATGTTCCTTCAATCAGAGACGGAGTGGCAAGGGCGCAAAGCAAGCTCAATATGCTCAAGATTGATCTAGAGTTTGGTCAAGGTTATGTGGAAGATGCTGCCAGGATTGTTGAAAGAGGCCTTGACAAGAAGCTTAGGTAGGCAGTCTACCAAGAAGGCAGGGATAAATACCAATAACGCAGACGAAAGCTTACGCCAGAAATTCCTGCGCTTCGAAGAGGTCAAGACAACCCACTGACGGCCCCCCGGAGGTCAGTGCGGGAGACTTCAGTTGTTGTTCCGAGTTGCGTGATCGAGGTGAAACTGGCCAATAGGCCCACAAAGAGGAATCAGCCTCAGAAGCGAGCACAACCAGAGGCAGTGTTGATTAGCCCTGCTGACGGATTAAGCCACGCTGAGATATTCTGATGGAATCGAAGCATAATGAAGCCGGATACTCTCATCGTTACAATCAAAGACGTGCGGGAAACTCAGATTGAAGATATCCCGATTCGGCTAGGTAGTGAGGCTAAAGAGGGTTGGCGAGGGGGGGGAGGGCTTTCTTCGGCAATCAAAGAGGCAGAAGGCAGCCAAGGTAAAGTGCGTGAGCTCCTTCCCCGCGTTGAAGTCGAGATTCTAAACCTTGAGCCCTCAACGAAGATCAGGTAAGTTCTCAGTGCATTGAAGATCCATTTTGCTAATTCAGATGCAGATGACTTCAAGGTGAGTCTTAAGAAAAAAGGTTTTCAGGGGTAACTTGCAGGCTTATGTTCAAATGAGGGAGGAATACACCGCTGAGATTCTCAAGACAGGACATCTGAAGGTGAACGGGGTGTCTCGTCGAGTGGAAAGAAGGGCGTGGGCCATTCGGTGCTACCGCTGTGAGTGCTACGGTCATATGGCAGTGACCTGCAATGATTTAGACAGAAAGACGTGCCGTTAGAAATGCGGGAATAAGGAACGCAGGTCTGCGTAGTGAACGAGTACCCCGCATTTTTTTGATAAAAACAAAATTGTCAGAGTTGTGGCATTTTCAAAATTCAAAAATATAAACGAAAATGAGAATTTTAAGCAAAATAAAGCAAGATTGAGAAGAAAGTCAAAGAGAAAAAATGTTCCTCCTCAAGAGCCCTACAAGAGCCTTATGCAGGATAATCTTTACAACTTTTCGGGGTTATCGAAAAAGAGAAAATTCAAATTTTGCCCGCCAAAAAATAATAAAAAATAGAAAGATTCATTTTTTGGTCAAACTATGCCTACAAATTTGGTAGAATTAACGTTTTGATAGGACAAGCAGTTTTTGCTTCGTTCATAAAAAGGCATAAAATAAACTCATTTTAATCAGGAAAAAATAACTATGAACTTTGATCGAGTGCGCAGCACGAGACACGCGATGAGAATGTATTTGTCAAAGCTGTAGAAGCTTTAACAAAAGAGAATTCACAATCATCAAATTAAAGTAGTCGACGTATCGCTTTTGAGTTTCACAAGCTCTATATAAAACTGTAGGGAGGTACAATAGCCGAGCGCGAAGTGCGAGGTAAATTCACGACCGAGCGCGGAGCGCGAGGTGAGATCACCATCGAGCGCGAAGCGTGAGATACGAAAGACGCGCGAGGCTTTTGGTGTGGATGGAGATGGAGAGATGCAGTTTCCATGTACTATGCACTAAAAAAACACCATCTTCTTCTTGACAATGCCCCCCTACACCTACAAGAACCGCTTTCGCATTACTTCAGGGGGTGCTGTTTTTTCGCCCGCTAAGGCTGCTGCTGGTTTCTTCCTCCTGGTAGTCAGCGCCGTGTCCCAGCCAAGATGTTACGCGTCGTCCTTGGCAGCACTTCAAGAAAGTGCTGCTGAGGACATTAAAGAGGACATAACAACAAATGCACAGGAAACTTTTAAGTTTACTCCGAGAATTCTTTCTATGATCTGTCTCAAGCAAACTATCTGTTCCGCACATGATCTCCTTGACATCGATCCACATCAAACTTCCCACACCCTTTTCCTTGTTTCTCTCATTACCTTATGAATAAGTATTTTGTGAATATTTTGTCCACAGTACATAGTAGGCTGATCGCTCTGTAATCATTACATTCGCCTGGACCACTCTTCCCCTTGTAGATCGGGACGATGATCACGATCCTCCTACCATTCGGAACTTCACTGTTCATAGCACTTATATTCATAAATTCAGACACCACAAAAACAAATATCCGCCATCGCGTTTGAGCATTTCAGAGATTTTTCCATCCACACCCGCAGCCTTGCCATCTTTAGCTTCTTAATTACAGAAGAAATATCGGAAAACTGAGAGGATAGAAGAAGATATGACCAGGCAGGGGAGGATGAGAGATCTGGGATGGAGAGAAGAAAGTTTTGGAAGCTTGTCATGCAAGAAAAGGAGGAAAGACGGACAAAGAACAGAGAATTGGAAGTCACAAGAACGTGGTGGGGTGAACGGAAGGCAAACAATAAACGTTGGGAGGACGACTGGAGATGACGGAGCGAAAGTAGCTTTCTCAAATTCCAGGAGAATAAGAAAGAGGTGAGTGAGATATGGGCCGACGAGAAAGACTGGGAGGAGATAGGAAAAAAAATTTACCGAGAGAGTGCGTTTCAAAGATGCAAGAAGCGAGAAAGGATCACGCGGAAAGGAGAGGGATGAGTGGCATAGTATGAAGGTGTGAGGGGAAGGGGGCAAAGAGGGTCTCGTAGTAAAAAAGGGATCACAGGAAGGTGTCGATATGAAGAGCAGAGTAATGATAAGGAGGATTGAAGGAAGAGAGCTGATATGAATTGGAGGTGACCTCAACGCCTGGACTTGACATCGGGGGGGAGAGGTTTTATAGTGAAAAGAAGGTGTTCCTGAGAAAATGAAAACATAGACAAAGGGATTGCGAGGGAAGAATACTCCTGAACCTGATTTGAGAAGCAGGATGGTTGATTTGTAATGACAATACAAAGGGCGATGAGGATGGAGGAATAACATCCGCAGGGAAATAGTAACCGTAATTGGATAGATCTTAGCAGAAGGAAGAATGAGGCAGCTCTTTTTATCAATAGGAGTGAGCAATAAGATAGGCTCTGAGCACTTCACGGTGATAGCGGATTGAGAAGGAGGTCATAAACACTCACAGGGATGGAGGTAGAAGGGAAGGAGAAGAAAGTCAAGATTGGCCGTCGGAGAGACGCAAAGTTGAGAGAATATGCAGTTAACATGATAAGTGTGAATCTAAAGGATACAGAGGAGGGAAGGGTTGACGAGATGACAGGTTCTTCTATAGAAGAAACAGGTTATTGAGAAGATAAGAGCAGGGTGAGTCAAAAGGCAGATGAGGGACCGGTGAAGAAAGAGAATGAAGCTCTGAGGAATGGTGAGGGAGGAGTAAGAAAAGAGATGTGATGCGGAGTGTCTGTATCAAAGTATGGAGAGGGGACGGATCGTTCGAAGAATGAAAGACGGGTTTGGTGATTTTTGCATTGTAGAAAGGAGCAGGTACAAAGGTTGAAGGCTATAGGGATATAAAACTCATGATCTCTTTGGTCTGGAATATTGAATTATTCGATTTTTGGTAGTAGGCTCATCTCTTTTGGTTGAAAATGTAACTATTTAGTTTGAAATATATGTATTTGGTCATTTTTCTCAAAATAACATTTTTTGTATATCGCTTTCATTTGTTAGAGCTTTTATAATCGAGAATTTGTAACAAAAACAAACTTTTCACAGTTTAATGTTCGAGTTATTACTAATAACAGTCTTGTATGATATCAGATAACTCTTGAAGGGACGGGATATTTCCTAACAGAGAGAGTTGGGTCCTTTAGGAAACTGGAAGGTTTGAACAATTTGAGGTTATGTTGGGAAATTTGTTCTAAAACTTGACATTCTTCAATATAAACAGTTGAATCATTCAGAAAAATTAAAAGTTTGAACGGATAAAGTTTATGCTTTGAATTTTAGCAGAAACTAGATATTTTCCAACGAAAACAATCAGGTCATTCAAAAACTAACAATTTCATATAGTTTCTGGTTGTTTCCGCGAATTTTTTCCAGATTTCCTTTTTCTTCAACACCTCCTTTGTTAAGAACTGTAACTCTTTGGTTCAAGATGCATGTACTTTTTCGGTGAAGAGGTATGTATCTCGTCGAAAACTTGTCTTGTTGTAAGAAAAAAAGTCAACAAACCTTATTTTTAGAATATCACTTTTATTTTTCAAAGCTTTTATGCTTCCAGAATTGGCGACATATTTCTCGAACAAACATTCGTCGTATGTTTCTTGGATTACTGAGGTGCAGGTTGATGGTTCTGCTGGTTTTGATTTGGTCTAGCTGGAGCAGCACTAAGGGTTCCACGATTTAAAAAGCCATCCGCATTTACGGGACGGCCTCCGTAAATGTGTGATGGGTTATCTTGAGGCAGACGTATGAAGTCTCGTGGAATGTAAATGCTTAGTGGCTGTAGCTGGACATTTACACCTCGAACTTCAATATTGTTTCCTCCCGGACCACCATTTTGCTGGGGGGGTCTGCTCTGCAAACTCAATTCTGCGGAAAACGATAAAAATTAGAAGAAAACATTTCAGTAAATGAACACATGCATTGAAGAGAAATGTGACCGTCGTAAAAGACCCGGCAGAAATGATTCATTTCAATTTCCGCACGTGTAGGGAACAATTTTAATAATTCCATTAAGCCAAATCCCGGGGCAACCGTAAGTCGTTTGGTTCCAGCCCTGCTGTACTACTGGAAAATAGAGGATTGATGTGGAAAGATTGGAGAGTGGAGTTGACATGGGAAATTTTAATTAAGGGATGTGTCTGAGAAGGAATCAGGGATCGGTATTAGATCAGTCTTAGAATTCATTGCGTGTTTTTTGCGAACAGAAAGAAGCTGCTTTCATTTTTAAATGAAGATGCGGGATTTTTAGTCAACAGAGACTTTGATTGAATTGTTGAGCAAAATGACTATACGCGAGGCTACTTCGGCAACATGAGAGGTAAGACCTGGTTGAAACAATACGCAAACACCCCGTGCAAAGAGTTTCGCGAAGCCATTAAAATAATACACTAAGCGATATCCTTGCCCGGGCCCAGTATTCCTTCTTTGGTCTGCCTCTTGGTATGCTACCATTCACCCTACCTAGATATACTAGCTTCGTTAATCGTTCTTCATCCATTCTCTCAACGTTACCGAACCATCTAAACAAATTTCTCTCACTCTTTTCGAACAGCGTTTCTTCTACACCACATTCTTAGAAAACCAACTCATTACTCACTTTGTCCATTAGCGTTTTACCGCACATATTACGCAGAAACTGCATTCCGATCGCGTTGAGTTTACTTTTGTCCTTTTTCTTGGTACGTCCAGGTTCCGCTACCGTACTGGACAGTTGGTGCTAGCACAGAATTATATCGCAATTTTAACTTATTTCAATACATTTTTACTTTTGGAAATACCCCAAACACTGCCGTTAATCTTTCTACACTCATTTGTACATCTGGAAATCTCTGCATCTATCTTCCCGTCAGAAAGAAATAAACTTGCAAGATACACGAAATGCCCAACTTGTTCTATCCTCTCTCTATTAAGGGTAATATTGCAATTCGTTTTTGCATCCTCACATTCAAACACCATGATTTTTGTTTTATTGACGTTAATGTTAAGACCCATGCTCTTCATACCGGTATCCGGTCTGCTCAACATCCTCTGCAAATCCTCAGCTGATCCTGCCGTAACGATCTTGTCATCTGCAAACGCAAGGCCACGAACTTCCACTGTCTTAAGATCAACACCTTCCTCGTCAAATAGAGCCATTCTTAGACATTCGCCCATGTATATATTAAACATCCAAGAGGACATAACGCACCCTTGCTTAACGCCTTGCCTAATATCAAACCAGTCGCTTAGTTGTCCATTTACTCTTGCACTCGCTTTGCTACCATTACATATTGCTGGTATTTCTTTCAGGATCTACCCAGTCACTCCGTCTTCTTTTAAAACCCCTCAAAGTTTAGTTCTATTTACCTTGTCGAAAGCTTTTTCCAGATCAACAAATGCACAGAAAACTTTCTTGTTTACTCTTAGGCTTTTTTCAGTGATCTATCTTGAGCTAAATATCTGATGCGCACATGACCTCCCTGGCATAAATATACATTGAACTTCCAGATCCTTTCCTTTGTTACTCCCATGACTTTATTAATAAGTATTTTGTTAAATATTTTCTCTACAGTGCTTAGAAGGCTAATACTCTATGATTATTGCAGTCGCCTGGATCACCCTTTCCTTTGTAGATCGGGACAATAATCGCCTTTCTCCAATCACTCGGGACTCCGCTATCTACAGCACACATATTCATAAATTCACACAGCCACACGAACAAATATGCGCCACCGAACTTAAGCATTTCAGAGGTAATACCATCCACACCGGCAGCCTTACTATTCTTTAGTATTTTAATTACGGAAATAATGTCGTCGATACCGATTCTGTTTCTCCATCTACATTCAAATTGTCTAATGTATCCGTGTCAGTGTCACTGCTGTCATGCTTTGCGACTTCACCTTCATACAGCTTCTTGAAGAAATCCCGCATACAGTCTTTCACTTTGTCCGAATCCCATACCATTTCACCGTCAGCATTCTTAATTCCGACTACCTCAGTGCTAGTATTTCCTTTTCTGATCTTCCGTTCTGATTCTATCCTTGCTTTCTTTTACTAGTATGTTTGCTCTCCTCTTTTTATCCCTATAGTCATTTATGACCATAGTCTTTTCCCTATCGCTAAGACTTCTAGTATTCAACATTCTCGATTACGCTTATTTTTTCTCGTTCACTGCGACCCGTATTTCATCATTCCACCACGCATCACCGAACTTTCTTCCAACAATCACAGTACCACACACTTTCGAAGCACTCTCAAAGATTCCATTCCGCAGTATTATCCAAGCACCATCTACATTTTTGTTACCTGATTCTTTCTTCCAATTATCTTCGTGATTCCCTTAATATTTTCATCCAGCTTTTCACGATATATTCTTTGTACTTCTTGTTTTTGCATATTCTCTATTCTGACTCGCGTCAGTTTGGATTTTAAAATAATTTTTCTCCTCCTCCATCCTCGTCCTCGGTTAATTTTTGAAACTATTAGATAGAGATCTGATCCGCATTCAGAACCTCTCATAGCCCTTGTATCTTTCACAAGCCCTCTCAGTCCTTCATCCGCTACAACAAAGTCGATCATACTATGGCTTTCGCCTCTGCACCAGGTATACATGTGTATCATTTTGTGCATAAACCAGGTGTTCGTAATAAACAAACCCTTTTCTAAGCACAAACTGATCAATTCATCTCCATTACCATTCGTTTTTGGGTCTCTGAAATGACCGAGTACTCTGTCAGTACCTTCACGTTGCACATCAACCCAACCATTCATGTTTCCGAGTAATATTATTCTTCCGCCTGAATCGCATGTTTCTATTACACTCTTCAACGAGTCCCATGAGTTGTCTTTTGCCTCTTTACTGTTATCAGCAACAGAAGCATAATACGCTACAATAAAGAGTCTTCTGATTCCAACTTTCATTCTAACCCATAATAACCTAGGAGATACACACTTATACATTTTGACATGCGCTTCTGCTTATTCATTCATAATGAGACTAATTCCTTGGCTAGCATGTGTTTCATTGTCTACTCCTGACCAGAGTTCGAGACCATTCTCCACTTTACTATTCTCACATCCCTCTTTCTTTGTTTCTGGTATGCACGAAATATCAAGCATCCTTACGCGCAAAGTATCCCGCAACTCCTTTACCTTTAGATCATGTATTTCTCTGACATTCAAAACACCTACTCTCGATTCATCACCTGAAACTTTTTCGGGGGCACGCGATCCGGTAATGAAAGTGTCAGTTATGTCATCCGAGGCTATAATATAGTTTGTATTATTCATTGTGTAAATTATCCACCCAAGCACTAATTCCAAGCGAGAAAATGTTTCGAAATTAAAGTCATGTCCAAATGAAGGGATAATTAGTTATACAGTGGTATATCAATCCATAACGTCAGTCACCACCAAACATCAGTCATGTGAAGGAACAAAAGGAAAGAGGAAGAAACAAATGAAGCCGGAGCAAAACGAGTGAGTTTTGATTGAGTAACACTGAAGAGGGCACAGTCTCCTGCAGTTTTGTCATTTCGGTGATACAATAAAATTCAAAAAAGGGCATGCCGCTATACACTGATATATACAGCTTCACCGCAAGTCCCAATGTAAGCGTGATGAGCGACATATTGTGACAAAGAGAACGAGTGAGAGGAAGTAAAATGTTCTTGGCAAGAGGAAGAGAAGAGAGAGAAGCAAAAAAGTGATAGAGAGAGAAAAGCCCTCCAATTGTCCACCTGGCGTTGGGCAGGGAAGTGGTAGAAGCGAAAGAGTTAGGAAGGAGGGAGCCTCACCTAACTCTCCACTTCCCCTGATGGTCTGCTGAATTGTGTAAGGTTATACTATGCAATAAGAAGTTATCACTTCGAAAAAAGTTTCTTTGACAGAACAGGCTAATTCTTTACAAAAACAGTAAGGTTTTGTACGCAATCTATAAATTTAAAGATTTTGAGGTTTTCTCAAGAACTTCTTTCCGAAATATTTTAGAACAATTTTTATAACTCAGACAATTTCAGGTAATCTTGAAGATTTGTTGATAAAATCGGTAATTTCTTATAGGAATAGGTCTGTCCAAAAATTGACAAATTTGAACAATGGAAGGTTTTATAAGTAAACTACTTGCCGGAATAAGACGCTCTCTAACTCGGACAGTTAAAATCGTTCAGGAGAGATGGAAGTTAGAACCATTCGAGGTTCTGTTGTTGGTTTCTTTCCGAAAAAAGAAATTTTTTTATTGTAACATTTTTTTTTTCTTGAATGTGTCGTCAATTTAGGTTTATGTTAGTGGTTTCCATCCAGAATCGAATATTTTTAAGAAAAAGCACTAGATTTTCCAGAAAGCTCTTAACTTCGAATAATTAAAGGTGTATTTAGTTTGAGTCATCGTAGAGGGTTCTTGCCAAAATTGAATATTTTTGAACAGGAACAATTCAAAGTTCCGGAAGGAGGACAAATCCGGAAAATTCGAGGCAATATGAATACATCCGCGCAGGAATTGAATACCCTCCAACTTACGCAGTCAAAAAAGTTCAGAAAACATGAAAGTTCAAACGGTCTAAGGTTATGTTGGAAAATTCTCGCCAGGCATCATTACTTGAACAATACCTTGCAATCTAGAGAGTTAAACTTGTTCAGGAAACGTTGGACATCGAGCAGTTGGAGGTTATGTTGTGAGGTTTTTCAGGAAAATTGAATATTTATGATTAGAGTGACAAAGTCTTCCGAAAAACTGATGTATTTTGATGGTCTCATGTCATTTTAAAGAATTCCTACTGAAATTGGATATTTGTCAAGAGAAACATTTAGGTCTCTCAAAAAATTTACTAATCCTTAGAATTTTAATATAGGTCTTTTTGAAATTTGACGAATCAAAAAATTTTTAATTTATATAGTTTGCAGGAAACTTACAAATTGACAAATATTTAACAATTTTGGAGCATTTTCCACTTAATTTGGTATTTTAAAACACCAAAAGTTCCAGGAAACTAAAAAGTTCGAACAACTTGCAGTTAAATTAGAGAAGTCTTCCCAAAATCGGTTATTTTTTCATAAGAGAAATTACTATGTATTTCAGGGTATTTGGGAGTTTAAAAAATTTAAGGTTATGTTGGAGGATTATCGTAGGAAATCGACATGTTTCGATAGCGTCAGATGAATCTTTCGGAAAACTTGGAAGTTTGAACAATTTGAGGTTCTGTTAGTAAACTCTGGCTGGCTTCGGATATCTTCTAACGGAAACAATAATGCCATTTAGAGAACGGACAATGAGAATACTTTAGGGTTATTTTGGAGAATTAGGTCTTCTTTATTTTCACATTTTTACTATAAATGAGAAGGAATTGGTTTCATGCGGAAATTGACATTTGCGGATTCAATGAAATCTCCACGTTTTGAGACCCCCTGAGTCAGAAAAAAACGATTTTTACGGAAGTGTCTGTCTGTCTGAATGTCTGTCTATCTGCCTGTCTGTCTGTTATCTGGATACTCGATAAATTTCGAAATAATGATCAAATTGAATCGCGCTTTGGCACACTTTTTTGAAACCGGAAACGAAAGGACAAGTACGTTAACCATCTATTTTGGATGGAAAAATCAAAGAGGGGGAGCATTTTGAAAATTTTTTTGGACTTTTTTTCCAAGAATTGAAAATTCGAAGTGCAATTTCTTGTAGCACTTAAAATGGGAAGTAATTCATGCTTTTCATTTTTCTCGATAAAAACAAATTTGTCAGAGTTATGGTATGTTCAAAATTCAAAAACATAAAAGAAAAGGGGATTTTTGAGCCAAATAACGCCAGATTGAAAAGAAAGTGAGAGAAAAAAATGTATCTTCTTGGGAGCCCTACAATATCCTGAATACAACGTTCGAAATTTTCTCAAAAAATCGAAACTTCCAATTTTGATCGCACAAAAAATAATGAAAAACAAGGTACGAAGTAGATAAATCAATATTATATACATTTGGTGGATTAGAGTTAGAGGTAATATAGAAAAGTTCGCGTTCCGTACATATTGTTTTTTGTTTTAATTGTGACAAAGCTTTTTAAACAATGAAAAATTCAATTTACTTGACAAACTACGTGAGATGTATGTATCAGTGGCGAGTATTGTAAGTAGAGCCTTGAGGAAACTTAATGTAAAAAAAAATTCAAAAATCTTCATAGGAGAAGAGGTTTCCAGCATGAAGTATGAAGCCAAGTGAGTAGCGCGAGGTAAATACATTATCGAGCGCGAAGCGCGAGACCCGAAAGCTGCGCGCCGCAGGCGCGCTCAAACTTGCGAGCAGCGCGCCTAGCGCGCCTTGAGAATGTGCCCGCGCAGCGGGCGAATTTTCTTTTTATATTCAACTATCACACTGCAATTCTTTTATTCAATACAAAGAAATAGTTATAAAGAAAAGCGCAAAGCTCTTATGGTGTTTTTTATTTGAATTGATATGGAACACCACTTCTGATAAGATGAATTGCGTAACTTCATGTACACGTAAAGAGTTATCTAGGAAATCTGCGTCTTTAGGATCTCGCGCTTCGCGCTCGATGGTAATCTTACCTCGCGCTCCGCGCTCGGTTATGAATTTACCTTGCGCTACGCGCTCGGCCTTTGCACCTCCCTACAGTTTTATGTAGAGCTTGTGAACTCAGAAGCAAAATGTCGACTACTTTAATTCGATAAGTGTGAATTCTCTTTTGTTGAAGCTTCTCTGGCCTCAACGAATACATTCTCATCGCGCGTCTCGTGCTGCGCACTCGATCAAAGTTTGTCCAAGGCGATAGAGAGGTTCTGTTGCCTAATTTTTTCCACATGTTGTGTAGTTTCGCTAGAAGTTCAATTTTTAATTATATTTTTTACGGTTTTTTATAAATGAAGCAAAAACTACTTGTCCTATCAAAAAGTTATTTTACCAAATTTGTAGATCTTTTTTTGGTAAACTCGAAAAGTTGTGAAGATCATCCTGGAGGGCTCCCAAAAAGAAACATTTTTTTTCCCCAAACTTTTTTCCATATCTTGCGTGGTTTGGCTGAAAATTCCCATTTTCGTTTATATTTTCGAATTTTGAAAATGCCACAACCCTGAAAATTTGGTTTTTATTCTAAAAAAGTCATATAGATAAATTATTTTATTTTTTACTCACTACAAGAAACCGTACTTATAATTTTTGAGTCTTGGAAAAAAAGTCCAAAAAACGGTTAAAATGCTCCCCCCCCCCTTCTACTTTTGATCCGAAACAGTTGGTTAACGAACTTGATTTGTATTTTCCGTTCCTCAAAATGGGTGCCAAAGCACACTCGAATATGATCATTCTTTCGAAAGTTATCGAGTTCACACATTATCTTAAATTATTTTTTGTGCGATCAAAATGGGAATTTTTGATTTTTTGAGTAGATGCTAAAAGTTGTATTCACCATCTTGTAGGGCTCCCAAGAAGAAAAATTTTTCCTTTCTATCTTTCTTTTCAATCTTGCGTTATTTGGCTAAAAATTCTCATTTTCTTTTATATTTCGGAAATATCATACCTCTGACAATTTTGTTTTTATAAAAGAAAATCATAAGGATAAATTGTTTCATTTATAATCTACTACCAGAAGCCGTAATAATGGTTTCTAAGTCTTGGAAACTGCGTCCTGAAAATAGGTGCCAAAGCACGATCGAATATGATCATTCTTTCGAAAGTTATAGAGTTTACACATAATTTTTAATTATTTTATGAGCGATCGAAATGGGAATTTTGGATTTTTTGAGAAAATCCAAAAAGTTGTATTCACCATCTTGTAGGGCTCCCTTGAAGAAACATTTTTTCTCCCTGACTTTCTTTTCAATCTTGTTTTATTTGGCTAAAAATTCTGATTTTCGTTTATATTTTTGAATTTTAAAAATGCCACAACTCTGACAATTTAG
>WSXT02058452.1:0-12727 GCA_011762715.2 Neuroterus valhalla
AACCTCAGGGGCCTTCCCTCTATCCGCAACCTGGGGACGCGCTACGTAGTGGTGATAGGTACCCACCAAGTAGTGAACATGCATCTATATGATTAAAAATTGAATAATTATTTTAGTAAATCAAATTTTCCCAGCAGAAAGGTTATCTTCAAACTTAAAAATCCATAGTTTCTAGTTAAAAATTCAACTGTTTGGTTGAAATTTATTAGGTTTTGGTTGAGGGATAAAGTAATCTGTTGAAAATTCGTTATTTTGCCCTCAAGATCCAAACGTTTATTAGAAAGTGAATTATATGATTGAGAATTAAGTTTCTTGTTGGAGAATCATATTTTTTAATTGAAAATTTATCTGTTTTGTAGATAACTAGTCGTCTTCGTTTTAAAATTCTTTTTTTTACGAAAATGTTTCTCGTTGAGAATTCGTCTTTCTGGTGGAACATTAATCTTCTTGATGAATAATCAATTTTTTGTTTGAAAAATTTGCTATTTGTTTTGGAGTTGAGATTTTTTTGTTAGAATACATTTTTAATGATTTATCCCTCTTGTTCGAAATTCGGTTCTTTTGTCGAAAACTCGTCTATTATTTGGTTTGAACTTGAATTTTGATATAAGAATTTGATTTTTCTGTTCTTGGTCAAAATTCGTCCTTTAAAAATTGAAAATTTTACTATTTGAAAGGAAATTCATGCGTTTCATTGAAATGTAATCTTTTTTGAAAATTAATTTTTTTATAGAATTTATCTATTAGGTAGACGATTGAATTATTTAGATTGAATCCTCTGTTTTTTGTTGTTGTTAAATTCATCTGGTTGAGAATACATTTTGAATCGAATAGCGCTTACCTTCGATTTTCTTTCAACTCCGTATACTTATGTATTGATGACGCGTTGTTCACAAATATCATAGTAAAAATAGTCACAAATTGGATTTTCATGGCAAAAACCATAAAAATGATAGTTTTCCACGTTTATCCCGAGAAAGGTTGGACATCCTTAGGAGTAATGCGAACAAAAGTAGTACATTCAGTAAAAATACACATCTTATGTCACTAGAATTTTTATATCTCGAGAACGTCCACTCGTATGGCACATGAAATGTGTAACTTGACCAGGTCTCCAAATTTTCATGGAATTTTTTTTAAATATCCAATGGTTCTCGAAATAAACGTAAAAACCCATGATTTTTATGGTTTTTACCATGAAAATCAAATTTGCGCCAATTTTCACTATGATTTCCTCAATCAGCGCATTGTTTCCGTAAAAACCAATTCTTTGAATTATATACTTAACAATCGCATGTTCTTTCGAAAACCTACCTTTTTTAGTTGGAAATTCATATGCTTGGATCAAAAATTAACTCTATTGTTGCAAATTCATCTATCCCGGTTGATAATCAAGTTTCTTCTGAAATATTCATCTTCATAGCAAAAAAAAAGCTGTTCGGTTAAAAATTTGTCTAATAGGATAGACAATAAACCCCCTTTGTCCGAAATTCGTCTTTTTATGTTGAATTCAAATAGTTGAAATTACTTTTGACTTTTTTATTTTTTTTAGGAAACTCATTGGCATACGTAAAAAATTTTATTCATTGCTTGAGAATTCATGTATTTTGTTCGAAAATCGTAGCTTGGTTAGAAATTATTCTTCTTGGTGCGCAAAATTCACCTTTTTATAGATAACATTTTTAGCTATTTGATCGAATTGGATTGCATTGATTATTTTGTTGGAAAATCATTTGATTAAAAATTTGACTATTCCACTGGAAATTTAATTATCTTGTTGAAAATTTAATTTCTGTTTTTCATTATTCAACTTTTTCATTGAAAATTATTCCTTTTGGATTAAAAATTAATATTTCTTAATTTTTTTCCCAAATTTTGAAAATTACGTACCTTCCCACTCCCGAAACAGACCGGAACATAATCTTTCGACCCCCTCCTTCCTAAAGCTATTAAGTAATTTAGGTACAGCCCCTAAATGGGAGATTGACTAGTGACAGATTTCGGCTCTTCGCTCTCTCCTGACTCACTCCACTTCTCCTCCTCCAAGAGCTGATGCGTGCCTTCTCCTCGCACGTTTGTTCGGTCTAAGAGAGGGGATTGACGAATGACAGATTTTTTTCTCTTTGCTCCTTACGCGGAAATCCCTGGCCCTGAATAACCATTTGCCTCAGATTGCATCGTTATTCACCTTGTTGACTGCCTAAAATTTTAAGTGCACTATACGACGCAACGTGCTGTAATTACCTGCCAAAAGGAATAGTGCAACTTAACTCATGAAGCGAGGCGTTTATCAATTTTTAATTAGATTTAATTAGGTCACAAGCCTGAAGTCGAGAGAGACCGAAATTTGCGAGGTGGAGCACAATTTCTAATTTAACCTCCTTCATAAACATAAATTATAAAAAAGTCTATTTGGAATTCAAGAAAAGATCGCAATTTAAATATGATCACTGACGAATTCAACGAAAATTAATTAATTGAAGAGTAGATTGACAGTTTAAAAAAATATTTCAATCCTGTTTATTCGGGAATTTCAATATTTGGGTAATATTTTATGTTTGGCTTTTAAACTTGGAAAATATATAAATTTGAATCGTTGAATTTGGATGGTTTTAAATTTAAATTGATTAAAAAGTAAAAAATATAATGATAGAGATGTTCAAATAAATATTATTGCCGGTAGCATCCAATTGGAAAGTGTAGACGAATTTATTCGAAATTAAAGGTAAATACAACTCGACAATAATTATAGTCTCCCAGCTACAATAATATTATCACGCTCAATTATTCCGTTTCGTTGAGCAAATAATCGTATCTCACACGAGAAAAGAGTTATTACACTACATCGCAACATATTCTCGATTTTTATCCTTGCCGGCAGAAAAACTCTCAGTAAAATATCGAATAATTTTAATAAATGCAAGGATACTTGCACTTCAGTTCAATTTTAGGTAAAGAGAGGAATTTTATTTTGAAAAAAGGCGATTTTTTTATTGATAAAAAATTGGAAGATGGATAAACAACAGAATTAAAAAAGACTCATGTTTGAATTGTTAGGAATGAATTTTTTTAAGTATACAATCAGAAAAAAAATTGAGTCGCAAAAACTAAGTAATAAAGTTGATTGAACAAAACAAATATTATTCACGATACTAGCAATCTTATGAGAGTCAAACTATTTTTGGTACAAAGTCTACTATGATATTTTCAGTAAGAAACTTATTTTTTTCAATTAAAAATATTGGTATATGGTTGGAAATCAATCGTTTCGTTGGAAGTTCATTCTTCTGTTTAGTCTTCATTTGTATTTAAAAATGATATATTTTCAGAATTTAAATTTAATATTCTTTTTTCGTTTAAAAATTGAATTTTTTTAGAAGATTATTCATTAATTTTGTTGGAAATTCAACCTAATCAGATTAAAATACGTCTTTTCGGGGTCTTATTAGAAACCTTCCTTGAATAAAAATGCGTCTTTTTTATGGAAACTTAACTATTTGGTCGATAATAATTATTTTTGTTTAAAATTTGACTTTTTTGTAGAGAATAATTCGTCTATTGAGTTGAAAATCTAACAGTTCAGTTGAATTTTTTTTCTTGACTGGAAAGTCTCGCTTGGTTGAAAATTTGTCTTTTTGGTTTTAAACTTTCATCTATTTGGTAAGAATTCGTGAATTTCCTTAAAAATTAGTTTCTCTAACTGAAAATTGAATTCTTCTTCACTTTTGTTAAAAAGTCATCCTCCTTGGTCGGAAATTTGTCTATTGAAGTTAAAAATTCAACTGCTTTGGCACGGAATTCTACTATTTGGTCATATAAAAATTTTTTGGTGAAAAATCATATTTTCCTGTTAATGATTCAACTATTTTGTAGAAAATTCTTTGCAAGTCCTTGGTTCAAAATATTCGTCTCTTCTTTTGACTTCAAAAATTTTATATTCGGAATTGATATATATTTTCTGGTTGATATACCAACTATTACATTCTCATCAAGGATTCGCCCTTCTTCATTGATAATTTAACTAGATGGTTAAGAAATTATCAATTCAATTTCGAATTTCACTGTTACAATGGAAATTAGAATATTTTTTTGTTGAAATATCAGCTGTTACATTTTCATTCAGTATTGTCTCTTTTGTTTGAAATTTCATCTTTTTTGGTTAAAACCTGAACTATTCGATTGAAGATTCAATACTTTAAATTTCAATATTAGCAATTAAGAGCGCTTGAAGATGAATTAAATATAGCACTCACGTCAATTTCATTAAAAAAATTTTGTCTTAGACTCTTCTAATTGTCCAATCTGAAATTTAGAAAATTTTAGACTCTTTTTTAGAACAAAATGAATCGCTCAGAAAATATTTAAAATTGGTATCATTTTCAAATCGTTTAAGATTCTAATGTCTCGAATTTCTGTTAATGATTCTCGTGAAATATAACGAAACTTAGTAAAAAGAAGGAGAAAATTGAGTCAAAATTTATAATTCCAGGTGTTTAAAGGAATTTTTTTTCTCAAGAATACAATTACGTAAATTTCAAAAGCAATCAACAAACCTGCGATTCTGGTCCAATGGACTGAATTTCCGGTCCAATGAACCCGGTAGTCGTTTCTTGGTCCAAGCTTGGACCAGGGATATTGGGAACCACAGAATTGCATGACGCAATCTACAATTCTGATGCGGTCAAAATGTGAACTAGCAAAAGTGAGTTACAGTTTCAAGATGCATTCTAATTTTCGCATGGAAATCAATTCACGATTTTTTTCAGTTAAAAACAATTGGTAAACAGTGCGAAAATGCATACATCGAAAATAAAGTGTTTCTGACGGAATTTTCATCACATACAGTGAAAAAACACATTTACTCTCGAAACTGAATTTTCTCTAAATAACATTTATTTTACTCATAATGTAAGTTTCAGTAAATTATAATACTGAATAAACTATCATTGGTGCAAAAAAAAACTCACAAGTCATTATATATCAACTCATACATGAAATATTCAATATCTAGAAAAGTATTGGCAATTTAAATATACCGTACGCCATCTGGTGGTTTTAATATGGCTGCCACGGGGTCACTTGTACCGGCATATCTATAGTTATGGTTACAATGTTAAAAGTGGCCCCGTAGCCGCCATTGTTGCAGCGCCCTCCTCCTGCCCGCGGTGGATGTTTTCATTGCCAATAACCTGGAAGTTTTAGGTTAGATTTGATATTTCAGTTCTGATCGTCTATTCCTCATATTCTCTGTATATTTTAGATCAGATTGTTCACTGTATACACTATTTAAAATATATTTAAGCTCAAAATATGCGTAAACTTACTTGATATAGTGAAAAAATGGTTTCTTCGAGAAAAAAACAATTCTACCAAAGAACGTGCTTCTGTACTGTATACGAGGAAAATTTAATTTTGAACACTTTGTTTTTGATGAATAATAATTTTAAATACTTAATATTGAGTGTATGCTTCATAGAAAAATCGTGAAATCACTTTGGTGCATAAATTAAAATGCATATTAAAAATTCGATCTCTTCGCGACACTAGCGCAATCCAGGTTTAGATCCCGAAAAATTCAGATGCAGATTGGATTAAAAATTCTGATCCAATGAACCGGATTTATTTTGGTTATTTCTTGGACCGGGATTTCGGTCAACTGGACCGGAAACCTGGATCGCAATATGAGTGTATAATAGTGAGCAAAATTTAGAAGAATTAATTGAAAAAAAGGAATTAAAGTGATTTGCCTATTCTGAAAAGTTTGATTTCGTAAGAATAAAGCTCACAGGGTTGAAAAGAAGAATAATTTTAAATTTAAGTAATTTCACTCAGAGACTTGTTTGTAATTTCTTGTTCACTTGACAAATGAAATGTGTTAAAGCGCCTTTAACTGCACGCGTCATTTGTCGGCCCCAAGTTTATCAAAGCAATTTCCGGCAATGTGATTTCGCGATAGTGCAATGAGTGAGTCAATGCCTAGACCCTAATGTAGTCGCATCACGACATTATTACGATTCCTCTGGCCAGAGCAATTTGAATTTACTGCTGACGAGAGTGCGTGTTGTAATAAGTTAGAGAAATAATTTTTTGGAAATCAGAAAATTTTCAGGATTTGGAACTTTTTTCTTCCTTATACCATTAAGCCAATCCCTTACGGGGTAAGCGTACAATTAAAATTTCTTGAACTGGAATTCCGGTCCATTGGATCGGAATCCCGGTCCAAGCAGCGGTAAAAAAAGATCCGGTCCATTGGACCGGAATTTTTCACTCAAGCCAAGGATCTCCCTGGTCCAGGCTCGGAAGAGAACTGATGTCGGTCCTAGATTGGACCGACCTGATTACAATCGAACTTGGAGGTTATGTTCTACTTTTATCTTTACGATGTGAAGTACAACAAAATTTCTTCATACACTTACTTTCGAAACTTCCATACCTTCAGCAAGATTTTATCGAATACTTTATTGAAAATAGAAAAAGTCTAGTACTCAACTCAACAAAAAGTAAAAAATCGCACGCCTTGCTCATAATTTCTCTAGGCATTCTAACCTATACACTGACATCGTTCAACGTGCAGCTGCGCGCGGCGTAAGCAGACAAGGTCAGCCTGCGCCTGCGCTCCGCACCGGCGGGCAGCGCTTGTCCCTTCTTGGACCGAATTTTAGTCCCGTTTGGATTGCCCGGTCAATTGGACCAGAACGGCAGGTTTGGTCAGTGCTTGAACCAGGATTCCGGACCCAGGAATTTAGAGTGTAACTCGTAAAGAGTCATAATCGGTTGAGTTCGATACACGGGAGGACACAGTCTCCTGCCAACATGCCCACAGCACTCGGTATTCCCGGATGGTTACCCATCCAAGTCCTGACCGCGCCCAACGCTGCTTAACTTCAGTGAGCGGCCGGGAACTAGTTTTTTCGAGCGTTCATTGGTAAAAAAAATTCTTGTTAGAAAATAATATTTTTTGGGATGAAAATTCAACTACTTTGCAGGAAATGCATCTTTCTAATTTAAGACGTCAACTGTTTTCACGAAATTCGTCGTATCAGCTGTTGGGTAAAAAATCAACCTGCTTTGGTTAAAGATCTGATTACTTTGTTGAAAATCCGCCTTTTCTGGTTGAATTCAACTATTTTCTTAAATTGAAAATCGTAATTTTTAGTTTTTAGTTTTTAGTTTAGTTTAGTTTTTAGTTGGAATATCGACTATTACACCTTTTGTAAAAAATCAAGATCTTTCTTGATTGAAAATGCAACTACTTTGTTAAAAGTTCATCCTCCTTGTTAGGGTCATTTTTTTGGACAAAAATTTGACTGTATTCTGAAAAATTTGTCTTTTTGGATAAAATAACGTATCAGTTTGTAATATAATTGAAAAATGCCCATAAAAGTTAGGTTGTAAATTGATCAATTTCCAACAACCTTAAGTCATTAAATGAACAGAAAAGTACTCAAATAATCATAAAAATTTGAAAAAGCACTGAGAATACAGGTGGGTAAAGCTGGCAGTACCACTTTATCCAAAAAATGTCTACCCTATGCCAGAATTAAGGGCTCATTACGAATATCCAGGCTCTTTTCAGAAATCCCAGGACTCTTTCAAGTTATTTTTTAAATTCCAGGATTTTCTCAGGTTCTGTAGTATAACCCTGAAGGTGTCTACTTAAAGAATGCTTCTAAATTCCAAATTATTTTGCGATTTTCTCCCGGACAATTCATCATTTTTCCCGGACAATGCTAAACATTTCAAAAGATTTTATTTCAGAGATTCCGGATTTGGAACGAGGAATTTTGGAAGAGAATCATATTTCTTCCTTAGTACATCAGATAATTTTGGTCATAACAAAAACAGTCCTGACTTGAAATAGAGAATTTTTTAAGGAAACTAGAATTATGGTTTTGAACTGGAATTGTTTTTGAGATTCTCTCCTTCTAAATTGAAATTACTCACAAAAATTCCTGTTCCATAAATTATAATTCTTGAGAGAAATTCTTACAATTAGTAATACCTCCTAATTATATTTACTTACTGAACTTACTAAACTCAGAATTATATTTCTTTATTGGAATTCGATGTCATAATTCTGAAATATAATTATTTTTTAAATTGCTCGCCCTAAGGCAGGAGAGAATGCTAGCTTTCAACGGACTATTATATTTCTTAACTTAAATCCCCTTCTCCAACCAAGGAATAAGGATTGTTATAAAATTATTTACGAAAATAATTAGAACTCTTTTACAAAAATTATTGACTGAAATTCCCTGTCCTGAACTGTAAATTAGATTTTTTTACTAAATTTACACGACGAAACTTAGAACTAAAATAATTTTCGAGAACTTCTTGTTTCAAGTCAGGATAATTATAATTCTTTACTTAAATCCCCTGTCCTGAGTGAGAATTCTAATTCTGTAAAAAATTCTTTAATCAAATTTCCAGTCCCGAAGTAAAAATTATAATTCTTCACGAGCATTCCCTGTCCTGAACTTGAAATTATAATTCTTTACAAAATTCCATGTCGCTACTAAGATTTAATATACTTTTCGATAATCCCATATTAAAATTAGTACATTCGAGATATATTCAATTAAAAATAAAAAAATAAATGAGATGATTTATAAAATCATTTTTTATAATGGGAATAAATACTACCACATCACTGTTACTTCCAACAATCTATTCTGGAATCAGACTGGAATGACCCTTTAACTAACTTGTCATCTGTCAAATTTTAGCATTCTGACATTTAAAACACTCCAATCTGTGAAAATGTCCTTATAAACATCTAAAATTAGTACGTTCTACGATTTCCTATTTTATCCCAACATATAAACATTTTTAGAATTTGCTTGTCATTTTTCACTTGGAATTATGACGTTTCAACTTCTGAACAAAGAATACACTACCATTCTTGGAAACGAAGGACCTTTCTTTGTTGATTCGCGAATTCACATTAATGGATTCCTAACCTCAAATTAAAATTGGTACCCTCCAAATAGAAGTCCTTCATCTCCAATCAAAATAAAAACATGCACTTCATTATCTCATAAGTGATGAGAAGTTAGAACTAGTTTCATGAACTAAATCTGAACTTGATAGTAACTAAATAAAAACCTGGAATTGACATGTCCGGAGTAAATTAAGTTTCAACTTCATTCACCATTGAAAACCACCCTCATTTTTCCGATTTGGTCCAGGCTGTTGCGACATCAAACACGAAGTGGCTGTCACACAACTCAGATGGAGAGGGTGTTTATTACGACCCTATCACCCGCATGACTTTGAAGGCGTCCTCTTGGATTTCTCCGAGCCCATACAAAACCGCTGTGCCCAAGGAAAATAAAATTCACCCCCGCTCTTTGAGCACGCACGCACTTATACGCACGCAAAACAGGGAGAAAAACGAGCTCCGCACCTACACCACCTCGTGACACGGTGTGTCCTGTGTATCGATCCCGTACATACGAGACTCAGAGCGCCACCGCGACTTCTCTCGTGGGAGAGGCACATACTTGTTGTTTCCTCAGAAAGCCGGAAATTTCAACGAGAAAGAAATAGCAAACGAAATTTAATCGAAATTCGGGATTAAGAATCCGGAAGATTCGCAAGGACTCCTGACGAGGATTCCTAATCGTACATTAGAGAAGGCACTGTCAAATCCGACTCACCCTGGTTGCCTGTGTTTGACATTTGCATCAACGAAAACGGATTGAGGTACTTTTCACGTGCTTAGAAGCTCTTAGAATTAATTTTGAAAAATGTTGAATTTTCTTACCTTGGTTTTTTACTGAGAAATCCAAACACTTTTCCACAAAATCACAACAAACACTCTTCACGCGACGGCGACCCGTGCCCGACTAAAGGAAAGCTGGAGAGGGGAGGGGGAGGATAGTCTCAACGAATCAGAAAATAGGGAACTGCAGCGCCATATTTATGTTTTCTGTTTTTCAGAAGATCAGGATTTTGCGCGCTAGCGATTTACGGGTGGAGATATTCTCAGGGTTCTTGTAATATTATTGGAGAAGTAAAACTTCCAGGAATTTCTTTTTCGATTAATTCAGGACTTTCATGGGTAGAACCAAAGATATGTAGAACGTTGTTAGGAAGGAAAGGAAGACGCATTAAGAAGAGCATTATCGGCGGAATTCGAATGGGTCGGTATGGTAGGGAACTGATTAGAAAATCAATTGGTAACCAATCATTCGACGATTTCAAATATTTTATATATTCGAAATTTAAGCGCCAAATTTCTGTTAGTGTAGGGTTCACGTTCATAAATTGAAATCTGGATGTTAATTTCGAAAAAATCTTTATATTAAAAGAAATTGATTTACTGATATTGAACTAGAAACTTTTCTGGTTAAATATCATTCAGTTAAAATGAACTGCTCAGCCTTTTTTCGAATTCAACCATTTTTTTCCTATTTTATTTGAATTTTTCATAATTTCCCTCCGACTAATGATCACAGCCGTTCAGCGGTTCAATATGAGGAAAAATTGGAGAAACCTTCTCCGAAAAAAGAGGATTTTCAAAATTGAATGTGAACATTTTTGTCTTTTTCTATTCCAAGAAAAGTTTTTAAAAAACAGCACATTTCCCCGAGAGCTTTCTCAGTTTCTATGTGCAAGCAAATAAAGTTGGATGTAAATAGGTTAGTTAGTCAATTCTATGAAAACTAGACATTTGTTGGGTTTCCAAAATTGTCTTTGGGCAGCGATTTTTAATTTTTTGCATAAAAAGTGATTTGTTCCCAAGATAAAGCAATGCTCAATGAGAATAAAAGAGGTTTGACCAAAAAATAATTTTTTCGAGAGAATCAAAATTGAAATGAGCGCGATGTTACAGTATTAGAATTTTTTTTCTAAAAAAAAACGGAAAAACTGATTTTTTTTCCAATAAATGATAAGTAATTCCAAGGAATGTAAATGCTGAAAGATTAAAGAAATTATTAGTGCGTTAAAGTTTCAGCTTGGATTATGTTTAATTTTTCTTTTTAAATTAATGTATTGAAAAACGATAATTGGACAAACATCCATTAACCAGAATTATTCTTCAAGAATTTTCTATGCGATGAACCTATTATCGAAAAAAATATTGATAACCTATTTAAGTACTGCCACTCTTCATTTGCAATTTCAGGTTTAAACTTATTTTGAAATTTCATACTTATTTTGGACCCTTTCAAATAAAAAGTTTAAAATTTGAGAGTCGCCTCTTTTTTTATGCTCGAAAAGCTTTGAATTTGTAGTTTTTTTCCGTATTAGTAGAGCCTTAAGAATCTGAAGGCTTTCGAATTACTTGATAGGTTTTAAACTCATTTTTGAATTCTACATCTTTAAGTGAGAGATTTTCCGAATTTTTAGGTAGTTGAATTAGAGGCATTCAAATTTGGTAGTTTTTGAGCCTTTTGGATCCCCAAGAGTCGTACAAAAAAAAATTATTTTTATTACGTGGATTTTATACATTTATGTTTATTAAAAAAGCTGAATTTGAGGTTTCCAAAAAAGAATTATTTAGGGGTTACTCAGAAAATCAAAAACTATGAAAGGTATCCTAAAATGTTATTTAAATTCACTCAAATTTGAAAGCTTCTCATAAATTAGGAATCTCTTTAGTCTGTTTTTAATCCTCCTAGAGTTGCGAGTATGAAAAATTATTTGATTAAGGTCTATGAATCTAAATGATTTCGAATTGATTTCCTTTGTATCTTCCAACCCTTTATGGTTCCTATTTAAAAACTTAAACGCAGCTTAAAAGAGAAGAAATGGCAAAATTCTCAAAAGAGGAGTTATGGGAGATTTCAAGGAAAAATAGGGTAAAAGGGGATTGTCTCTGATCCCAGTTTACAGTAAGAATGATTTTAGTGCGCTGGAACAATTTCGTAAGTTGTTGTGTTTGATTGGAACATTATGCAAATGATTTTGAATCGAGGAATCAGGCTTGAATTCCAAAGTTGAATTGAATCATTATTAGATTAGATTATTAGTTAATTTAAATACTTTTTGTATAAGATAATATTTTTTCATTCCAAACAAGGAATTGAAAAAACACACTTTTCAGAAGGAAAGTTATATTAGTAATTACAAGTACCCTAACTTGGGACAGGGAATTTTCGAAAAGAATTTTAATCTATTCTGGAACTTGGAATTCTTTACATCGAATGGGGACTTTCAGAAAGAATTTTAATTCTAAATGGAAATTCTAAGAAAAAACCCCTTCCCACAGTAACATTCTCAACAAAGTGAAACTTCCCTCTTTTCAGATTTTTTTTCAATCTTTTTCAAATGCTTTGGTTAGAATAAAAATATATTATCCCACACAAAAAGTATTCAAATTACCCAATTTTCATTCCAAATGCCGCCTTGATTACGAAGTAGGGCCTTAACTATCTAACAAAGTTGTAGTTCCAATATATATGAAGGAAAATGAGGCAAATGATTTTGAGGTTAATGTTTGACAACATTCAATTGAAGAATCGAATTCTGTTTCCCCTTCATTTATTTTTTAAATTCCATGTTTTTGAATTTGGGTAAAAATCTTAGAAAAGAGATGATGGTGAAAAGAAACAAAATAGCTTAAAATTTAATCAAATAATAAAACAAGAATAAAATTGAGCATCTTCTAATTTCCATTTAACGGCAAATGGTAGTCTTAAGTCTATGACGTAGTCGAAATTTGACCTTGTAATGTATTTTTTCTCCGACTTCTTATTTCCAAAGTAAATAATGTTTTGGG
>WSXT02058463.1:0-12727 GCA_011762715.2 Neuroterus valhalla
CAAATAGTCGACATTTCGCTTTTGAGTTACAATTTACAAAAGCTTTATATACAACTGTAGGGAGGTAAAAAGGCCGCACGCGATGAGAATGTGCCCGCGCGGCGGACAGATTTTTTAATTATTGTTTCGTTCTTCTTTTATTCCATGAAAGTTTTTATGGGTAGCAACAATGATCGTCGAACATGTCCTGAAAACAGGGTCACAGAAGACGATAACAACATTAAGGCCTGGAACAAAATTTCAAAGAAGCTTCTGTTTTCACAAGTAAGCAGAGAGAAAACAGGAAAATGAGGTTTGTAGTGAGTTTCCTTCTTTCATTGTGAATACATTTTTGTCATAAGAGAATAGTTTTTGAAAAATTTTGAGAAACTTCAATAATAATGTTGATAATTATTCAAATTTTGCAAATGATCCCTTTCCAAAATTAACAGAAGATCAAAACAGAGACTTGAATTTTTGTGACTATAAAATTCAAGAAGAAACAATTTCTTGAATAAAAAATGTTTGACTTCATAAGCCTTCCATTGAAAATTCGACCAGATATTGTTACAGTTCAACCATTTCAATTTGAATCGAACAAATTGAAAAGTATATGAAACAAAATTTTTCAAACGGAGGGTTTAAAATTGAAGATGATGAAATGAATTGAAATTTGTAAATAATAGCAAAACCCCGCGTACCATTCATATTAGAAAAGGTCTCAGTGGAATTAAAATGTATTATTTAACCCACTTATGAAAAATCTTGTGGAAAGTTCTGTAGTTCTAAAAAAGTATTTTTTATGAAAAAAGAAGAAATTTCCCAAAAGAACCTGGACCTTACATAAGAATTTTCTTTTTAATTTAAAGAAAGACGAAAAAAGTGTAAAAAAAAACTGTTAAAAAACAGACTTAACAAATTTTATGTAACATATATGTGTGAGAGGTGATTATTCAGTCAACGAGACGGTTTTTGCACGAGCGAAGCGAGTGATAAAAGACTCATTCGCTAAAAATTACCTCTCACACACGTATCAAACAGTACTCTATACCACGATAGCCAGAAAAATCATGTCAATTTTGAGATTTTGAGGTTAGAGTGGTATAAAATATTCAAAGCGCTTGTATATTACAAAAACAGGATTTTTGAGATAAATGTTGAGGGATCAGTGACGTCAATATGGCGTCCGTGCATCTTCCTCATACTACTGTATAATAATATACTATCAATATATCTATATATGCATTACGTCTAGATATATGTATACATGACGTCATGGTAAAAAGTTCCTGAGCATGCGCAGAAGATCTCAGCCGGTCGGAAGCTGAAAATACGGAGTTACTTGGAGTTACTAGCCTGTAGTAGTAACTGATAGCTACTGAGAGTAACATATATTCATCTGTGCACCGCCCAAAATGTGTACCGTTTTTGAATTACCTGGATACATTTTTTTATAAAATCGAGTGAAGTGCACAAAGATAAGAATAGGATTCTGGAATTTCGTTGAGAAGGCGTGAAAATATTGAGTGAAAAAGTAAAATATTGACGAGAGAAGAAAGGATTATTTATTTATATGTATATCCATTACAAAATCAAGAATCTGAAAACCGAACCGGTTCTACCAAATTACAACTTTATATCTTATTCCTAGAAATGGGTCTCAAAGAATTCAAAGTTCTTTTCGATAATCCTTGGAAGACTTATTATCCTGGACAAACGGTCACAGGACGGATTGTTTTGGTTCTTGAATCTCCCAAGAAAATTCGAGGTATTTTATCACTTTATTCATTTTTGATACATAATATTTATTTTTTTTATCTTTTAATTTCACATACTAGAGGATTTATTTGCTACAATTTTGATTAGTACAATTAGTAGGAATATTTTTGCAAATAATTACTAGCTGCTACTATCATTTTACTGATGACAGTAGTAGTTTTAGTTACAGTTTATAGTTATTATAATAGGAAAAGTATAAATAGAAAAAATCTTTGCCCCTGAGTGTGTTTTTATTTGCTTTCCAATCAGCAGTTAAGTGGGATTGGGTGTCGGTAGATTGTAAACGATATTTTAGTGGATTATCTCATCCGCAAATAGAAATAACTTTCCTGACATATAAAACCTTTTGAGATTGCAGAGAGTGTCTTCTAATATCAAATATATCAGGATTCAAAAGATTTCCCGGTGTTTTCATTTCCATTCATATAGTTTTTTTGTTATGGCTTCTTGACTGGATCCTGTTATTCAAGTCAAACTATTTTTTTTAGGTCGACATTCATTAGAGAAAGTATTAAATTTTTATTATGCATTAAAAAGGAAATAGAAGAATTGAGGTTCTAGAACAAAATCGTAATTCTGTTGCGAATTTTGAGAAAA
Organism: Neuroterus valhalla; assembly: GCA_011762715.2. Taxonomy (NCBI): domain Eukaryota; kingdom Metazoa; phylum Arthropoda; class Insecta; order Hymenoptera; family Cynipidae; genus Neuroterus; species Neuroterus valhalla. Next base: position 2,356 of record WSXT02058463.1, read on the forward strand.
ATATGTCACCTAAATCCTATCAAAATAGGTCAATATTTACTCATAGCCTCAAGTTTTTGAAGTTTCCCATAAGATTACGTAGGGAAAATTGTGCGCAAAGGTCTAATTTAATTACATTTCTTTTTCAGTTTTTATTTAATTTATTTGTCCACATAAGACTACAATCTCTATGGAATGCTTGAAATATATTCATTTTTAAAAACTTGATATTTCAAAAAGTTTTCTGATCAGTAAATTCATTTTTAGTATTTCTAGAGCAATACAAATTGAATTGGCAGACTTGACCTTGCATTTCGAACATTCATATATAGTTTTGGTGAATAGAAAATTCTTCTATTCTAATATCTATTTCTAAGTTTATATGTAAATCTAGAAGTTCAGAGTGAAATCTAGTGTGAAAAATATAGAGTGAAAAGTTCTAGACAATGGAAATTCTCTGATGTGAAATATTTGTTCTAAAGTAGGACTTCAGATTGTACTATAAATTTACGAAAGATCGAATTGCAATTTTACAATTTATTTGTATAATTTCTAGCTGCTTTTTAATTTAAAAAATCTTTCTTGTGAAATATTTCATATTGTATTAGGTTATATATTTTCTTTGTTTCAAGGGATAAGTGTTAAAATGAAAGGAGAAGCCAACACTTCTTGGACCGCAGATAAACAAAAGTTAAATAACGAAGGACGTTACGAAGATGAACAGCAATTGCTTACTGGACACGAAGAATACTTTTCTATTAGTTACTATGTGGTTGGACAATCGTCTGGTAAGCGTTATATAAGTTTTGAGTTTTAGTTTCATTATTATCATTGATTCATCATCTGACATAAAGTAATGAAATATGAACTGTTTAGGAATATTCAGTAAAAGTTACTTAGAAGCTTCCATCAAAATTTTTCGACTAATTATTGTTTTCACGAGTTAAAAAAGGGACAATCGAAACAATTTTGAAAATATTAATTTCATTCAATTGATTAGAAAGATCCTAGTTTGAATTTGATTAAGAATACTTCTATTGATATTTAAAATAATAAAAAATAATTATTATATTATAAAAATTCAATAATATAATAGCATCAAAATCAAATAATATAATATTATTATTTATTGATTCAGAGGCATGACCAAAAGTTTCGTTCCATTTTGTATAATTTTGATCTAAACATTGAAGCAATTTCATAATTGTTTTCAAATTCAACTTCAAAATATGTTATCTAGAATTTATTATTTATTTACGTCAAAATAATAGAAAAAGAGTTTAAGAAATAAGTTGTATTCGTGATAAGCAATTCCCTAAGACAAAGGAATTATTAATTTTGTCGAAACTTCTAGCTGAAGAAATTGAACTGCCTCCTGGTGAACACATCTATCCCTTCACATGTGCGCTTCCTCCAAACATACCTAGTAGTTTCGAATCTGATTTGGGACATGTAAGGTACACAGTAAAAGCAATCATCGATCGACCTTGGAAATTTGATCATGAAACTAAAGATGCATTTACAGTTGTATCCTCCTTCGACCTCAATACTGAATCCAGAGCTTCGGTAATTTTCCACTATTTCTTTTTCTCATTTTAGAAAATTAACATAAATTTGGACCAATGTCGGGTTGCTGATAAATATTATTAATTAAACCTATTTTATTATTATCTAATAAATTCATTATTTTTCTATATCTCAGGAACCTATTATGGAAGAAAAGACTAAAACCTTTTGTTGCCTTTGTTGTGCCTCTTTACCTCTCTCTGTGAATGTTTCTTTGCCAGTGAGAGGATACGTTCCGGGACAGTCGATGCCGATCAAAGTCGATGTTGAAAATCAATCAGGAGTTAGAGTTAATACTGTAAAATTATTGCTTCAAAAGGTAAAATACTTCTTTTAGAATATAATTTTTAATTACTGCAAACTGGAGCAAACCATTATCTTTTATTATGAAAAAACCTCAACATGGCAGCATGATAAAAATCTCCTAGAGGAAATTCTAAATACAGGAGTTTTACAAGAACTAGACATTGTACAACATAGTCTTCTACCAGAAAAACCAGGGTGGCGACTTGACCGGGAAACCGGGAATTTTATTGACTGGGGAGATGACCGGGAATTTAATTTAAAAAACGTAAATTAATTTGACTCAACCTAGACTATTCAAATTTCTACCGAAAAAATACGAGAAATGACTGCTTTCTTTTTATGAATCAATAAGACATTATTACCATTTGATTTGAAGAATGTAACTTTCCTTTACTCTGATTCTCAAAATAATCAAATACATCTATACTTCATGAGAGGAAGAATTCTTTTTCCATTATAAGAAAAACGTTTTGCAAATTTGTTGATCTGTGAGATTTTTTTAGCTGACTCAAATTTGATAGTCAAATTGATGATAGCCCAAACATACAGAAAGAATTATTATCTAAATTTTCTCGAAAAATGTATTTATCACGTTTTTTTCTGTTTTTCCTCATTTATCTGACTTAAGACAGGGAATTCCAGAAAATAATTATAGTTTTCATTTAAGGACAGGGAGTTTCAGTGAGGAAGTGTAATTTCACTTGGAACGGGGAATTTTTCAAATGGAACGGGAACTTTTTAAACTAATTATAATTTGTATTTAGAAGAGGGAGATTTAAAAAAATCATTCCTCCAATCCAAAATTCGTTACAATTTTCCCTCTTCTCAAATTTAAATAAAGAAAGTACTGTAAGCAGTATTTAGAGTAGAAGTAGTATTCCGAAGAAGAAATATTTCTGAATTATGATCGAAAACTTGTTTGAATTGTTCATTGCAAATTCATCCTTTTCTAATTAAAAGATCAACTACTTGATTAAAATTCAAACTTATTGTTGAGAGCTTAATTTTTATGTTAAAGTTGCATTATTTCGATTCAAAATTCACCTCTGGTTGGAACTGTAACTATCTTGTGAAAAATCAATTTATATTTTTTGGTGAAAATTCAAGTATTTAGTTGAAGGTTGATTTTTTCATTTGGAAATCAAAATTTTTTTTTGAGAATGAACTTCGTGAAAATTTGCCTTTTCTGTAGAAAAGTATTTCTTTGAGTATTTATGTACTCCATAGGAAATTTTCCTCTTTTGTAGAAAATTATTCTTTATTGTCAAAAATTCATCAGTTTGGTTAAAAATCAATTTCTTCAACTGAAAATTTAACTGTTTCATTTTTCGTGAAAAATTGATCTTCTCTAGTTCAAAAGTCGACAATGTGGTGAAAATTTGTCTTTTTAAATTGAAAATTTAATTATTTTGTTAAAACTTTAAATATTTTGTTGAAAAGTCGGCTTTTTTCGTAGAAAATTATATTTTCCTTCGGAAGTTAATATTCTTCCTCAGACATTAATCTGGTCAAAAACTCTTATGTTTGGTTAATAATTAATTTTTTGAGCCAAAAATATCACTATTCCATTTTTGTATGAAAATTTTGATTTTTATAGTTCAAATTTCAACCATTTTGTTGAAAAATGCTATTTTTTGGTTGAAAATTAATTGTTTGTTAAAAATTGAACTATTTTAGTTAAATGATCATCATTCCAGTTAAAAATTAGTCTTTCTGGTTTAAAAATCAGTCTTTCTGGTTTATAATTCGACTACTTCAGTTAAATATTTACAATTTCATTTCATTCTTCGTCATTTTTTGTAAAAATGTAGTAATTTGTTCGGGAGTTAGTTTTTTTGTTTGTTGAAAGTTAGTTTTTTCTACAAAAGGTGATTTTTTTAACTGCAAATTTAACTTATTCTATTAAAAATTCCATAGTTTCAGTTAAAATTAATTTGTTTAGTTACAGATCCATTTTTTCCATTTTAAAATTTGAGTATTGAGTATATCTTTTGTTGACGTTTTATCTCGTTCAGTAAAAGTTAATTTATCTATTTAAAACTCAAATATTTCAGTTGTTCATTTGTTTAGTTGAACATTCATTTTTTCTATCTTAAAATTTGAGTATTCAAATCTTCGTTGACAATTTGTCTTTTTTAGTAAAAGTTAATTTATCTGTTTGAAACTCAACTCTTTCAGATGAAGATTCTTCGTATTAGTATGAAACTCTTTTGCTGGGTTTGAAATTGTTTTTTTTTTTTTAACTAAAAATGTTGCTGTTCTATTTTTCGTTGCAAATAATTATTTTTTTAGTTCGAAATTCGACTATTTCGTTGATACATTATATTTTTTCTTAGAAAATGATTCTTTCTATTTCGAAATTAATCTTCTTTTTTGAAAATTCACCTTCATGGTTGAAAATTGATGTGCTCCAGTTAAATATTTATCTTTTTATTTGAATATTCATCTTCTTGAATGTAAAATGAACTAATAGTTTTAAATCCGTCTTTTTTTTGTTATCGTGAATTGATTTTTATTAATTGTGAGTTAAACTGTGCCAATTTTCGTACAAAAAAACTATATTTTTTGTTGAAAGTTTGAGTATTTTTTCAATTTGATTTATTTTGCAATGTTAAGTCTGTTGTGCTAAAGGATGTTTAGTAGGAACGTCACAAATAAAAATAAATTTTTGCGTTTTGCGAGAAATATAAATATGTTACTTCTAGTTGACTGGGAAAATTGAAAAAATTGACCTTGAAGAACCGGGAAATGACCGGGAATTTGAAATCGTCCGCCGAATCGCCACCCTGAAAACATTTGGCTAATATTATATACAATTTTGTATTTCCTGCCCTGGCATATTGAGACCCTCTATGATATAAAAAAGTTTTTGGTCTAGGTTGTAACTTATCGTGTGAATACTCCACACACTGATACCAAAACTGAATGGATAACAATAGCAGAAGTGAGCAAAGGTCCAGTCGAAGGAAATGATACCGTCAACTATGAACAAGTACTGAATATTCCTCCTCTTCCACCTTCAAATTTGAACAATTGTGGCATTATTGACCTCAAGTATGAATTGAAGTTTGAAGCTAATGTCGACGGATGGTAATATTTTTTTTTTTATTTTAGAACAAATTTTCCATCAATTTTACTATCTTTCTTCTATTACAACAGCACATTCTGATATTTGCATTAGAAGTTCCGGAATCTATTATTGGGATTCCAATGCTTTCTTGAATCAATCCTACTTGAATGTTAAAATTCTGAACGTTTTTCAATTTTATGTAGCTTTTCTTCGTTGATATTTATGAAAAAGTTTCTTTTAAAATTAGTAGCAATAGAGGAAATCACGATTGTGATGATGGTCAGGGTGGTGACTTGACCGGTAAATCGTGAAATAACCGGGAATTTTTTTGACTCAACCTAGACTATTAAAAATTCTACCGAAAAAATACAAGGATTGACCGCTTTATTTTTATGAATCAAAAATATATCTCATCATTCGATTCAAAGAATGTAACGTTCCTCTAATCTGATTCTCAAAATATTTTAATCCATCTATTCTTCATGAGAGGAAGAATTATTATTTTTTCCATTATAGGAAAAACGTTTTGAAAATTTGTTGTTCTCTGAGGTTTTTCTAGCTGACTTGAATTTGATAATCGAATTGATGGTAGCTCAAACATACAGGAAGAATTATTATTTAAATTTAAAAAAAAATGTATTTATCACGTGCTACTTGCTTTTCCTCATTTATCTGACTAGAGACAGAGAATTCCAGAAAATAATTAAAGTTTTTATTCAAACTAACTACAATTCGAATTTAGAAGAGAAGAATTTCAAAAAATCGTTCCTCTAATTCAAAATTCGTCAAAATTTTCTTTCTTTTTAATTTTGAGTAAAGAAACTATTTCAAGCAGTCTTATAGTAGAAGTAGTATTCCGAAGGAGAACACTATATTTTTTCTGAAATATGATATAAAGCTTGTTTACATTGTTCCTTGCAAATTCACCCTTTTTGAGTTAAAAAATCAATTATTTGTTTGAAATTGAAACTTGTTTGTTGAAAATCAAATTTTCTTGTTGAAGTTGCATTATTTCGATTCAAAATTCACCTCTGGTTGAAATTGTAACTACTTTTAAAAAAATCAATTTATAATTTTTGGGTGAAATTTTTCATTTTTAGTGGAAAATCGATCTTCTCTAGTTCAAAATTCGACAATTTGGTGAAAATTTGTCTTTTGGAATTGAAAATTCAATTATTTCGTTGAAACTTTAATAAATAACTTAAATAAATCAAGTAAATGTTAAAAAAATGATGCTTTGATTTTCGAGATTATAAATTTTTTCATTTCAAAAAAAGTTGTGAATATACTTCCTGAGAAACTTCTTCCTCTCTAGAACAGTTTCTTACCTTATAAAGTAGCCAATTTTGAGCAAAAAAAAAAGAAATAATATTCTGGATCCTTCAGAGTTGAGCAAGATACTTTTATGGTTAACTATTGCAATTTTGAAACTATTTTTCAGGTATCGAAAAAATTTGAGAAAGAGTACTCTAGTGTTCATAGGAACGGTTCCTCTTGCCAATTATCAGTCATTAGTTACTCCTGCAAAACAAGATTATCCAACAAAGTCTGAGTATGGTTGGAATCCGGTTGCTCCTGGAGATGGTGCGTTTCCTCCATCTGCACCTCCTCCGTCCGCTCCCCAATTACCTCCGGATTATACAGTAACTGATAGTTCACCGATTGGAAATCTTTACCCCAACTTACGTAAGAATACATTATTTTTAATAATTAACAATACCAAGGTATCCCTATTTAAAACTCGTATTGAATGACTTACTGTAAGGAGTTTCGAGTTTTCAGACTTTTTTATTCAGGTATTCAGGTGTTTCAAAATATGGAGTTTCTTTTGAAATTTAAGGCTTTGAATTGCTTTCAAAAATCTTACCCATGTTTCGCATTTTGGAATTATACTTATATTCAAATTACTGCAATTTAGAGATATTATTCTAAATTGAGGAGATTAAAAACTTAGATTTTTTCATATTTTCCTCAGAATACTATAATCTGCTGTATCAAAATCCATTCCTTCTTTCCAGCTCCACCGTCTTATGAAGAGTCAATAAATGGAGCCCGAAGTCTTCGAGATCGAGATGAATCTGAACACGTTATGGGAAGTAGAGGACACTTTGCCCCACGTTACCCTTTTTACAATTTTGCACCAGCCCAGTGAAATATTTTATTTTTATCCATTGATTATAAATCTACTTTCTTTATTATTAATCTGCAAAGTGATTGAAGATAATCCAAGATAGATTCTGAAACTAAATGGGCTTAACTACATGTGAATTAAATCGCTTATGCTTACAAGCGCCCAGCACTAAAATGCGCAAATACCAATTGAAATATACATGCAAGAAAATTATATTTTATCATAATGGATCATCGTGGAAGCATTAGGTCAATTATATTTTTATAAGTATAGGTTTCGATGACTTTTGGATACATTATATACATATTTATACATTTCCGAAATTTACTGATGATATTTTCATTTCATTGCAATAATATTTGGAATACAGATGAATGTAACAAACATATATTATTTACTGGAAAAGATAAATATTTGATATTTTATTAAACGTATTTTTCACGAGCGTAGCAAAACATTTTAAAAGTTGTTGTTTAAGTTGAAATTCTACTGATGACTATAATAATTAATATACTGAGCTGAGACTTAAATGTGTGAAAATTGAATTGTATTTCTTCATTGAATAAGTGTAAGGATGATTATTTGAAATTTTTTATAAAACATTTGTTGCTAATCATTGCGTGAATATTATTGAATGATTTCGATAAGTTTTGAATCCTTTATTAAGAAAAGTTACATGTGTAATGACAGAGCTAATATATGTAAAAAGATTTATACTGGGGTTAATTTATTTAGGATTTCCATACCTCTCGTGTTATTGAAAAAATGTTACTCATGTATAATGTGTGTTAAATCAAACCATAGATAGATAGAATCAGTTTTAGGGAGTATGAATCATTTTTATATCAGAGCTTAATTTTTAATATGCCAGAGAAATAACCGAATGCACATTCAAGTCAAAATTATAGAAGTACTTTGCAATGCCAAAAATTTTCCCCTAGCCTAGGGGAACCCGTGAAAAGCTGACAAAATCTTCTAAAGTTACGGAAGTTATGGACCTGCGCAACAAAATTTGATGATACAATAAATACAGTTTTGTCAATAGGAGCCGTCAAAATGCATTTTATTTTTATTCATCTCGAGGTTTTTAAACTGAAACAAACTCCGTAGTGTTTACTTTTTCTTCTCACCTTTAGAAACTTTTTAAAAATTGGGAAAAGACAGAAAAATGTCTGAAAAAACTAGTCGTTATAAAAAAGGGAGTCATGCGTACGAATCTAATTCTAATGAATGGAGCTTTCTTTATGTTTTCTAGTTCTTTTGACTTTTAAAGATCTACGTAGTGGTTTTCTTTTACGTTTTTTTCTCTGCGTTCAAAATCTCTTTCCAACATCTAGCAAAAAATCCGTAAAATCAACAGTTTTATTAGTTTTTCACGGTTTCCCCTAGGCTAGGGGGAAATTTGCGGCGCTGCAAAGTAATTTTAAATACTAATATTAATTCATCAACTTAAAACATATAAAGATATGGTATTGTTTCATTGACTTGCCACTTAAAAGAAAAGACGTTCAGAGAACCCAGAAAACCCTGAACTTTTTACACATTTCGCCTAGGTTAGGGGAAAATTCTGAAGTGTGGGGGAAATTCTGAGGTCGGATTCGGACTCAGCGGCCCAAAATACATTAGGATATACTGATTAGGTGCTAAGTAAAGACAACTTTTTTTTTTGTTGGCCTGTGTTAAGTTTACTTTTATCAAAAAAAAACCCTGCTCGCTGCAGCCTTCAAAATCTGAGGAATTCTTTCCGGATCTCTTGGAATCCTATTCAAATATTTCAAAATTATTTAAAAATTTCAAAATCCATATATGCACTTTGGAATCTTTAAAATTTCATGAAGTTGTTCGAAATCCCGTGAAGTGATCGGAACCGCTTGAAATCTCTTAAAATCCCTTAAAATCTTTCGAAGTTTCTGCAAATCTTTGGATATCTTACAGAATTTCTATGAAACCCCTTCAAAGTTTTGAAATGCAGTGAAGATCGGACTCGCAAGAATGATAATTTTCAACCGAAAATAATAGATTTACATCGAATGGAACTAATTTTCAATCAAAAATAATATAATTAAATTCTGATTCAAAAAGATATTATAGACGTTAAAATCAAGACCAAAACTAAACACTTAATGTATGAGTTGATATTTCAAGTGCAAAAGTTGCTTCTTGCACATGAAAAGCAGTTTAGGTTGGGCAAAAATCCAATTTACAAAAGACTAGTTAGATCTTCGATAAAAGGACAAGAAAAAATCAAACAGCTTGTTGGAATTTTAGGAAAAATAGATTATATTAAAAAAAAAAAAAAAAACAGTTGGATTTTGAACGGCAGAGATAACCGTCACAATAGTTAGGAAGAAAGTTATTGAACCTACAAATAAATTTAAATGTATTCTGAAAATTTCTCAAGCATCTCAAAAAAGCTGAAAAAATACGAAACATTTATTATTACGCATACATCCATCCCGAAATATATTTTTTCATGAGAGACTGCATTGAGCGGGAAACGTGGACATAATAAGTGCACGACCACGATAGAGATAAGGAATTTTTGAAAAACAACTTGATTGACTTTCAATGATATGGAGACTTTTTGGCATCAAATATTGTAAACATAATAAAAAAATTACTCGAACTTCTAAGCATCCTAACAGAAATTAGGAAATCTTCCTCAGGAAATGAAAATTTCTGAGATTTCTATTTATTTCCTGAAAATTTTTTATACGCTTAAAGAGAGAAAAAAATATTGTATAGTTCACATACATTTTATACATTTTTAATTATTTCTTTTAAGGTATATGAAAGGATTCAAAATTTTTGGGAACTAAACATTTCGCTGTGAACCCTAATTATCAGCGTAGTCGTTTCAAAAGAAATTGTTTATGTCTATGATCTAGTCGTAACCTTGATAATTGAAAACTTGATGCATTGGATTTCAGTGCAATTTTCTCGTAAAATTTGGTATGCAATGAATTGAAAGGAATGAGAATATTTTGAGAAACAAGTCCACGACTTTTTGTACCGTTGGAACTTCATGTATCGAATAATGTACATGAATTAAAAAAATTAGGAAAACTTTTTTGTTGCTCTGGAAGAGATAAGAAGCATTTTGAAAAACACATGCTTGTGTACTAAGATAAAGAATTCTTTTAAAACAAGTTTTTAAATATAAAAAACTTTGTTTACCGCATTACGTGAACATACTGGAAATATTATTGAAGAAACCCAAAACATGTAAGATGGAAAACTTGCAAGAAAGTGATTAACATAGGTCATGGATATTTTTGGCAAATAAAAAGAAATTAATTGGTAGAAGCATAAATAATTAT
>WSXT02058474.1:0-12726 GCA_011762715.2 Neuroterus valhalla
GTTAGAAATCGTGATATTTCTAGTCTTTTGCCTGAACTCTACTCTTTTCCAATATTGTACTTAGTGTACTTCCCGAAGAACACACGAACGTTTCCCAAACTTTTTTCAAATACAAATTCCTCAAGATGTACATATTTCTTCGATAACTCGAATTTTCGATGACTCGAAGTTTTTTCGCTCCCCCTGGTGGTTCGAGTTATCGAGGTTCCACTGTATTTCGTATAAAATACCAATTTCCCAAAGAAAAATGGGAATTTTGGTTGAAAATGGACTTTTTCACGTGAATAATCATCTATTTGATATAAAATACCATTTTTTTGAATAGAAAATTGTATTTCTGGTTTGAGAGTTCACCTCTTTTGCACAAAATTCCCGCATGTTCGGAAATTGAACAATTTTCCCAAATTGAACTACATATTTTGCTAAAAGATTCATTATTTATTAAAAATTCATATTTTCGGTTGGAGATCCAACTATTTTGGTAGAATATTCAGAAATAATGAAAAAGTACAATATTTCCTTCACTATTGAACTATATTTAGTTGGAAAGATTTTTTTTGTTAAAAAATCCTATGTCCGAATTGAGAATTCTACACTTTAGCACAAAACTCTCCTTTTCAGGCTTGGAAGTTCAGAATGTTGTTAGAAAATTGAACTTTTTCTTTCAAGGTTACCTTTTTTCTTGTTAAAAATGCATATCATTAGTTGTCTCCATCTTTTTTTGATAAAAAATACTGCTGGACAAATACAAATTTAACTGTTTATTTGAGCACTAAAATATTTAGTAGAAACTGAACTTTAAAGTTCATATCAGATTTACTACTCTTTAAATATAATAATGTGAATATCATGTATTTTCTATCGAACTATTATGTAACTTTTATGTAACAGAAATATAACAATCGCATGAACTTAGTATATTACATTTTATTAGCAAAATGCATTTTCTATAACATTTTCATAATTTCAACCTCATGTTTTAGGAGTCTAGGCATTAAGGACATAATATGTTTATAACAAATACGTAACGAAAAAGCTGTTTGAATGTGCAGTGGGAGTAATTTTAATTTCGGAAATCGTAGGAAATTAGAGTGTAAATAACATTGAATAACGCCTCTCATTTGAAAAACACTCCATTTTTACAACGTTCTGTTCTTTAAGAAGCTATAGCTATATATATTTTTAACAAAGATGTTCAACTCTAAACCAAAAAATATTTTATTTCGAATAAAAAAAAATTGAAACTGGCCAAAAATGAGACCTTTCCACGAAAGAATTGAATTTGAAATCAAACAGATGAATTTTAAATAAAATACATGAAATTTGAACCAAAAATAGAATAGTTCAATTTTCAGTTTGAAAAAAAATTTTCGAAACTGTAATAGATGATATTTCTACCAAAATTCTTAGATTTTCAATCCAGACGGTCAAATATAAAACAATATTCACTAATATTCTTGAAAAAATATAGTTTCTCAAATAATAATAGTTGGATTTTCAACTGTTCATATCTTTAACTAACAGATTATTGTTTAACCAAAAGGATCAATTTGCAACAAAACGGTTGAATTTTCAAGAAAAACATGAATTTTCAACAAAATTGTGGGGTTCTATACCAAAAGTAGTTGAACTTTCAAACCAAACGACAAATTTTCAACCAAATAATTCAATTTTTAACCAAGCAATACAATTTTTGATCAAATTTAGATGTATTCTCAAACAAAAAAATTAATATCTAACACAGTAGTTCAACTATGAACTAAGTAATTGAATTCACAGCAAATTGTTAAATCCTCAACTAAAACAGATTGATCTCCAACAAAACAGTTGTATTTTAACGAGATAGAATAATTTTATATCAAAGTTGTTGAATACTTAAAAAATTAATGGAACTGGCCATAATATGTTTCCAACAAATGCATAACATTAAGATCAACGCAACGAAAAAGCTATTTGAAAATGCGAAAAATTTAATTTTAATTACGGAAATTGTAGGAAATTAGAGTATTTGTAACATTAACATAACATCTCTTTTTTGAAAAACATTCCATTTTTACAATTTTCTGCTTTTTAAGAAGCTATCATCGCATTTTAGATATGATTATTTATTTCCGTTCATCCTCGTTCTATCCAGAGTTTCACGGCAATACAATGATCTTGCTACTTTGCTTTGAAATTCTGTGTTACATCAATGTTATGCATTTGGTATGTAACTATTATGTAACTATTATGCAACTACTATGTAACTAATATGCAACTATTATGCCACTGTTATGTAACTATTATGTAACGGCAAAAATACATAACATAAACATAACAATCCATATTCAGAAAAATATACCGTTATCAGACATTGAATAACTTTCCAAAAAGCCGGCATGACATTTTTATTTTTAGACATGTTTTTAGAACAATCCACCATCCACATTCCACCATGTTTACCTGCAGAGCCCCACGGCAATAAAAGAACCTTCTACCTCGCATTTTTCTGATTTTTGAAGGAAATTCCAGAAGCTTTGGGGGAACCGTCTCTGATTCTTGTCCCCCCATTCGAATCTCAGAAGCACCTGTTGCACACCTACCTGTTTCACTCGGCCTTTTGCTGGCTCGCTCGTTTGCACGGACCTGCGGCAACCAGTAACCACCAGTATTGAGGCACACGGTGTCCCAGCACCAACTGGATTCACGAAGCCTCTCGTCCAGATTGGGCCTCTTTTGCGCGCGATTTTTATTCTTTCATCGAAATTATGCTACGCCGGATAAAAGCATATTTACAAAAAATGTCTCATCGCGAGAGAGTGATGTGAACTTTCAGGTGCAAAGCCGGAATTTTTTTATTTACATACATGTGCAGTGAAATGGTGAATTCTTACCAGCAAAGGAGCTTAAATTTTTAGTTAGAGCCTCGAAATGGAGCCGGAAAACCAGGATATTTGCTATAGCCCGGGGAGCATCGCAGGAGCTGTAATTGGGACTTTTTTAACGACGACCCTTCTCATTGCAATTGGAGCCTTACTTTACAGACAGTGGCGCAGGCATGAAGGTAAATTTTTAATTTTTCAAACTCTTTTTATGTTTGTGTTTTGTTAACAAAAATTTTCAAAGGATGGTTATTTTTAGGGATTTTCTCTAATTGGATACTATTTACAAGTTTCTGTAGTTCAGAGATTCTAAACTTGGCGCATATTTAGTTGAATATATGATTCGTTATTTGTTATCATAATATTTGTTCGACTCTCAATAAATTGTAAATAAATAATTTTATTTAGATTTGCAGTTCTTAACTTTTTTTTCTTGATTTTCAAATTCCAAACATACACAACGATTCAAACGCTTTGCAATTCCGTGTCTTTCCTTTTTTTATCTTTGACGCTTTATTTACATTTCAGCCACTTCCAAATCTGTATAATTAACGTTTTAAGAAATTTTGAAATATGTCGCTGAGATTGTTTTGATTTTCAACGCTTTCAGATATGCGCTGTTTTCAAGTTTTGTATGCTTCATTTATATTATTATTCCTTGGAAGATTCAAATATTTCCATTTCAATCATTCAGATGATAATAATTTTTATCACTATCAAACATACCATTACGGAAATCGAAACATTTCCGAGTTCGACATTATTTCTAGGATTTATTTTTGAAAACTTCCGAATTTGAATAATTCAAATTATTGTTTAAACTTTTAAATTTTGAGGGCCTATGTAATTTTTAGGATTTAAATTCCAATCTCTGAAAATTGGAAAACCTGTTTTTTTGCATCAACTTCTTCATATCTTCAAATTTTATATGCACCGTCATGCAATAAACATTTTTATTGACCAACAAGTATAAAAAGACTCAGAATATTTCAATACATTTAAATTATTTACAAAAAAAAAAAAACATATCTCAGTAGTCTTCCTATGTTCCTATAAGAATTTATAGCTGATTAGAAATACAGCGAATGTGAGGATTTAACTAATCTTGTTATATTCATGAACCATTTATATTCATATTTGTTGGATTGAAGGACATTCGTTGCATTCTTTTTTATAACAATCATTAAATAATAATCAACTAGGATTTATGGAGAAATGGTAATAAATAGTATTAAATGTTTTTAATCTCTCCAAATTTTGAACTTTATCTCTTTAAATGAAAATGATCAATTATTTCATTGTTCTGGCAATCTAAAACCTTATTTATATTCAAGTTTCGTAAACCTGATTCTCTTACTTTTATAATTTTTTGTGAGCAAACTAGATTCAAAAGTCAAACAGGGTGTCGCAGTTTTACCTTTTTCAAATTGTCTGTTTACAAATTTCAATTTGATTTGTAATAAAATTGGAATATTTTATGCTCAAATTCTCTTTATTGTTGGCGAAGCTTTCATATTTCAAGTATTAACGAAGAAAATACCATCAAATTTCATTCTTCATAAACTTCATGAACGTTTTTCCAACACCAAATTTTAAAATTATCTAAGGAATTTGAAAGCTGAGGGATGTTTAATCTAGAAAAGTGTAAAGGTTAAGGATTTTTCTCAATATCAGTCTAATTGAAAAAAAAAAACATATAAATTGAAACTTGCCTAGAACTGAAACTACGTATTTTGAAAGACTCAAATTTAAGGCAGCCAAATTTAAAGCAGAAAAATTTAAAGGCAATTACTTTGAATTTGCGGGCGTCGTCAATTTTCTAAGTTTCTATTATCTCCCAACAAAAAAGGGCCTTCTGATTTGAATTTAAAAAATAATCATAAAATCCATAAATGTTCCAACTTTGTACGTATAATTAAACTTGAAGGATGCGTAGGCTTCAATATAATTCGTGTTGAAATTCAAAACTTTCTAAGTACAAAACTTTTTTCAAATGCACAACTTTTTGGTTTACATCAGTTTGAAACTGGGAAAGGTTTTAATATTTTCCTGTAAACTTTAAGTTAGTTTAGTTTATAGGCCTCTTTCGATTGTGTTTAATTGAACAAAATTCTAATTCAAATTATCGGATTTCAAGCCTCAATGGATTATTTTAGATGAGTTTATATTAAATAATGTTGTATATCCTGGATGAATTGTAATGTATATTTGTAAAAAAATGTATTGAATTAATTAGATTTCGAATATCTTCACGGATTTTACATTATTTTTAGTATAATAAGATACGGTGGTGCTTATATGGCAGAATATTTTTTTCCCATCAGACTGGCTAGCCTAATTACAGGTGAACCGGCATACAAATATTCCCAGAAATTAATGTTTGATCTATCCATATTGTTTAACAATAATTAAAACGGTGACGTTCTTGTGCTTGTTTGTTGCCTAAAAATCGATTATACAAGTTAAAAGAGGGTTGAAATTTTTTTTAGATCGAATATATTTTTTGGTTTCGGTGCTATCGTAAAACTTTTCATACAAAGGTTGTAATTCACACGATTCTCTACAATTTTTGTTTGAAACTTGTTTTTGTAAAAGCAATTGTTTACTTACCTTAGCGTCTGGAAGTTACGCGGTAGTTGGTAGTGCTGGATGCGAGCCCTGTGCCGTACTAAATTATTCTAACATAAGTTTCGTTGATGGAATGGAACTCAACCTTTTTTCTCTTTTTTTTCAATTAAATATAATTTTCACTTTTTTTATGTACATGATTTATACAATAAATTATTACTCAATTTAACTACATATACGATACAAACTTACACCATTTACCTCACAAAAGATACAAAAGAACACTATATTAGCTGCACATAGTTAACACCATTTAAACAACACACTATACATAAATATAATTATTTGTGAATTTCTGAAAAAAAAACTGAAACTGATCAAGAACCTTGAAATTTCATTGCAGATTGCATATTTATAAAATAAAGATTGTGAGGTTCATAAAATGAATCTCACAATTTTAGTAAATAAGTTTTGTTATCGAATTGCTATACAAATTTTCTCATTCTTCATTTCCAAGGATCTTTCATTTGTTCTTTCAACAAACAAGAGAAATCACATCAATAATCGTTTAAAATTATATTGAAAAATAGTAAATAATTGAAATGCCAATAAAAAGTAATCTAAGTTAAGTGTGAATAATATTTATGTGTTGATGGTAAAATTGGCTTTAGGGTCACAAAAGAATTGAAATCAATTTGTCATTGAATCAGACATTTCGGCCTCTGTTATGGGTCCTCATCGGTGATTTATTTCTAAAATTCAGGTAAAAAAAGTTTTGGTTCATGGAAATATATAATTTCATAGTGAAAATAGTTTTTTGTAGGTATAAATTAGGACAAAAAAAAATTAAAACTCTTTAATGACGAAAAATATTCAAATCAAAATTTTTTTGATAGCATTCATAATTTTCGTAATGTTATCAAAAAAAAAATTTTTTATGTATTTTTGATCACTAAAGAGTTTTACCATTTTTTGTCCTAATTTATACCTACAAAAAACTATTTTCACTATAAAATTATATATTTCCACGAACCAAAGATTTTTTATACTCAAATTCCAGAAATAAATCACTCAGGAGGGCCAAGAGCCGAGGCCAAAGCGTCTGATGTAATGACAAATTGATTCCAATTCTTTTGTAACCCTAAAGACAATTTTACCATCAACATACAAATATTATTTTAACTGAGGGTCGAAACAACTCCATCTTTTAACTTTAAATTTAAAAACAAGAAAAATTCAAATTGAAAATAAATCCCATCAACGAAACTTGGAATAATTTAGTAATGCAAGCGCTCGCAATCCAGAACTACCAACTACCGAGTGACGGTGCGCGCAACTTTCAGATGCTATGGTAGGTAAACAATTGCTCTTACAAAAAAAAAATTTTAAACAAAAATTGCAGAGGATCGTCTGAATTACAACTTTTGTCGTTAAATTTTTGCAATAGCACCGGAATGAAACAGATATCCGATCTAAAGAAATTTGCAACCCTTTTTTTACTTGCATAATCAAGTTTCAAGCAACAAATAAGCGAAATACAAGAAAACATCCAATACACTAATTTTTAAATCGTATTTTTCTCATGAAAAATGATATCTTCTATTTTCTTGATTTAATTAGAAATACGACTGTTACACGCGATACAAGAAATCACCCCTTAATTCAAGATGGCAGACAACCTGCAAAGGATTGATGGTCGAAAACTCGTATTTAAGCTTCCTATATGGCACCCTAAAGATGGCAAAAAATTTTTTTCTTACCCAATGAATTGCAATAATACATATAGGAATCCGACTAAATATACTGAACTATTTATGTTTTTGAAAAAGAGTATTAGAACCCTAATGAGAACAATATTGATATTTTATAATTTTGTTCTTTCGCCATGAAAGATAAGCCTTGACTAAATTATTGACATGTTTGTCCTACAAACACATTTCTAGAAATGCTTTATATACTCAAGAAATCCACTATCTATTTACTTAGCAAATACAGGTATTGTTGACTAAAAGATTCCCTTATCACTTCCGCGCTTGTATCTTCTAGAAGCGCTTCTGCATTCCAAATTTGTCAGAAAGACACCCTGGTAAGAATATGCCATGAAGATATGCAGTTACCAGAATTATGGTAACTGTAAACCACTATTTACGTCTTGTAGACTCTAGAGCATCAAAATAATCTCGTATGGTATAAACATAATTGTAGAAATGAAGCTAATTTTCACCTGCAAGTGCAATACTAATTCCAAACCTCAAATTATTTCAAATTATTATAAATGCACGAATTACCATTATTTTAAACAAAAAAAGAGTCAAAGTTAATTAATGCTAATGATTGTAATCAGGATTTAAAAGGATTAAGAAATTCTTTTCGTGAGAGATTAAATTCTAAATCTTCTAACGGGATAAAAAAACTGGTTAATCTCGTATCTAAAAGTAGAAGCCTAATGAATATGTAGTAATGAAACTAATGGAACTAATGAAAACATGACATTTCCTTTGAAAGAATATGTGAGTCTCAATCAGAATATTATATAAACTTAAGTCTACAGAGTAAGTTTCTAATAAAATACCTTTTTTCCTACTATTTATCAACAACAATATTAATAAACTAATAATTCGAAGTACCCACCGAACAAGCGAAGGGTAATGATTGATTCTCATAAAAATGCTGGGGGTAATTTTGTCATGCAGAAAAATTAATATAAATGAATTCGCCAAAAAAAAAAAACGAATTTTCAACAAGATACATACACTTGCAACCAAATTCTTGACCTAATATTTTATTTTAGGTCAAAAATGGAATAATTTGATTTTTAGTAATTGTAAATGTCCAACGGCTGAAAGAAAAATGAATTCTCAACCAAATAGCTTAATTCTCAGGAAAAAGATAGGTTCAATTGAGAAATGGAGTAATTAAATTTTCAGTAAAAATAATTTTCAAAAAAAAAAAAACTAGTTTCCAAAAAATGGTTAGATTTCGAACCATAACAGATTATATAATCATATACCTAAGAGTTGCAATTTTAACTGAAACAGATAAAATGAAGGGAAAAATTCCCAAAAAAGATTTGTTAAGCCATGAAGAAAACACATTTTGCAAAAATTGTTGAATTTTTAATCAAAACGACGAAGTCTCTACAAACAGTCAAACTTGAAAGAAAAAAAGATTCTTTCCGAAAAATAGATGAATTTTTATCAAAATGCTTGAATTATGAACAAATTTCACCCAAATTGTTGAATCTTCGAACAAAAACGATTTTCCAAAGAAGAAGAAAGAAGTTCAACTACATTGTTAAATCTCTAACGAAAAAGGTAAATTTTCAATAAAACCAAAAATCTCCAAATGAAAAGAATGTGATTTTTCAGCGAAATTTTTAAATGAAAGACAAGTTAATTGTCTACAAAAAGAGAGAAATTCTCACTTTGAAAATATTAATTTCAAATGAAAAGTCTAATTTTCAAGAAAATTCTTCAATTTTCAATAAAAAAGACGAAACCTGTAAAACTAGTTGAATTTTTGACACAGGAATATAGGTTCCTAACAAAAGGAGTTATTTTCTATCAAAGAGTTGAATTCGCTACAGAAACAGTTGTAGTTTTACCAGAAAAGATTTCAGGGTCAAGAAGATGAAAAGTTTTTACGAAATTGTTGAATTTTTAACCAAAAAGACGAGCTATCTTCAAAACAGTTACATTTTTGAACCGTAAAAAGAAATTTAAGACAAAAAAATTGAACTTTCAACCAAAAAAGATGACTTTTAAATCGAATTTTCTAATTTTTAACTAAACACAATGAAATTAAACAAAAAAGCCAAATTTTGAAGAAGCAGCTAATTTTCAACCGAATTGTTGAATTTTGGACTAAAAAAAATTGATATTCTACCAAGAGAGAGAAACTCTGAATTCAAAAATATGATTTTGCAACAAAAAGACTAATGTTGAACCAAATTGTTGAATTTTTAAATAAAAGGATTCTATAACAATAATGGTTCTTTTCAACCGAAGAGTTGAATTTCCTACCAAAACATTTCATGTTTCCACCAGAAAAAATTTTTCAGTCAAGAAGGAGACAAATTTTTCCAAATTGTTAAATTTGCGACCAAAGAGAGAAATTATCTACAAAACAGTTAAATTTCTCACCAAAAAAATTATTTTTAACAAAGAAATTGGATTTTCAAAAAAAAAAAATTTTACTCTTCAAACGAATTTTCTCATTTCCAACTAAAAACAATTGAATTTGACAAAAAAGGGAAATTTTGAAGAATCATCTAATTTTAATCAAATTGTTGAATTTTTTACTAAAAAAAAGTTGATGTTCTACCAAAAGAGAAATACTTTGAATTAAAAAATATTCTTTTGCAACAAAAAGACTAATCTTGAACCAAATTTTTGAATTTTCAAATAAGAGGAAGACATCTCTAAGAACCAGTTAAATTTTCGACCCAAAACTTGTATTTTATAGCAATAGGGGCGTTTTCAACCAAAGAGTTGAATTCTCTACCAAAATATTTTATGTTTTTGCCAAAAAAGATATTTGAGTGAAAAAAAAAGAGAAATTTTCCCCAAACTGTTAAATTTGCAACCAAATAGACAAATTACCTACTAAACAGTTAAATTTTTTAACCGAAAAAATAAATTTACAACAAAGAAATTGGATTTTCAACCAAAAAAGATAACTTGTCAAACGAATTTTCTAATTTTGAACTAAATACAATGAAATTTAACAAAAAAGGCAAATTTTGAAGAAGAAGCTAATTTTCAACAGAACTGCTGAACTTTTGACTAAAAAAAAAATTAATATTCTACCAAAAGAGATATACTTTGAATTTAAAAATATTTTTTTGCGAAAAAAGGCTAATTTTCAATCAAATCGTAGAATTTAAAAAAAAAATGAAGATGATTTCTGTACAAACCAGTTGAATTTTCGATCAAAAACTTGGATTTTATATCAATCAGGGCCCTTTTCAACCAGAGAGTTGAATTCCCTACCAAAATATTTTATGTTTCCACCAAAAAAAAATTTTGAGTCAAGAAAAAGAGAAATTTTCCCCAAACTGTTAAATTTGCAAACAAATGAGAAATTATCTACGAAACAGTTAATACTTAAAACCAAAAATATGAATTTCCAATAAAACGATTGGATTTTCAACGAAACACATGACTTATACAAAATTGTTGGATTTTAAACCAAGAGCAATGAGAATTAGACCAGAATAAAGGAATTGTAAAACAAAAAAAGAAAAACTTTCCGAAAAAAGTTGAATATTCAATCAACAAATTCTTTTCACTCAAGAAGAAGAAAATATGTCAACATATTTAATTCTTGATTTTCCACGCCATTTTCGCTTATTGAATTCCAACAAAAAGCTTGTTTGTCATTAAATGGTTAAATTCGAGGTTAAATTTCTAACTGAGAAATCGAGTTGTTCAAGTTCCTACCAAAACTAGCCTAACAAAAGAATGAAACAAAAAGAAAAACGAAATCTAAATTAAAAATGTAATCAAACCCGAGTCGTTCCTGACTCGAATTTTTGGATTCTCTATTATAATTAGGGCCCAACTAAAGCCTATATAAAAAAACAAGATTGTAGTCTAAATAGACGTTCATAAATTTTCAAGTCGCGAAAAATGTAAAATCTTAAAAGTGCCTTTAAGGGTCCTGACTATAAATTACTAGTCCAGTTATTCTAGTAAGTATCTGACTACTGCCCTTGATCGAATAGGAAAAAATAGAGAATTTTCTACATGGGATTTTTTTTCTGTGCGGAAATTCGAACATTTGTCATCTATATGCGAAAATATTTTAATAACTGATCTGGCGCCATGATAATGATCATTTCAAGAAGTTTTGCCTAAACGAAATGCAAAATGTATGTATTTATGTTGCGTGATTCGTTGCATTCCTTTATGACTTGTTCCATTTATTACTCTATGTTGTTATTGCAATTGCGCTCGTTCTTGAGGAAGGTCTGACAACCTGTGGTGTTTCCATACCGTATAGAAGGTCTCACGCTATATGACATACGTAATGCCTCAAGAATAACTCGGGGAGAAAGGGTATAATATACTTATTGCTGCTGAGTACCACTGACAGCAAAATCTTTCATTAAAAGCACGTTCCTCATAAAAAATTGTAATTTGTCATTAAAACTTTTTCTTTCTTGCGGAAAAACTTATACATTATACTCAATACCTGATTGTTACTTTCCTCTATTTGTCTTACGACCATTGCAATTTACAAAAGTATCAACAAAAGATTTCTCTTTGTAAACAATACAGTTTTCTCAGTATGAACTAATGCTTGTTTATTAAAAAAAATAGTAGCAGACCTTATTTTTATGAGGTTGTCAATCAGGATAATGTTCCTAAAACTTTAATTTTGAAAATAATTTGGAATTCCTATGAGGTATTCCTTCTGGTAAGGAAATAAACCCTACTCTTTGTCAGAAATCTATAAAAATGTTTAGAGGTCGCTGAAGGTCATTTTTTGTGACTTTATTTTCAGATAGCATTATTTAATTAAAAATTTTTTTAACGAAGGGCCTGTTTGGAATAAACAGCCTCCTGAATTATGTACGGGCTAACAAAATACATTTCCTGATTGAGATCGAAACGGTATCTATAAGTAGAACATAAATTTCAAAATTCAAAAACTGGGGTTTGATTACTATAATTATTCAATCTCAAAAGTTTTTTTTATCTAATTTGAAATAACTTAATAATTTTTCTCCTCCTTGAATTTTTTTTTAACCGTTTGTTTTTTAAACAAAAAAGATTCTATTTTTAAATAAATAATAATTGAATTCAAACAGAAAAAGACGAATTTCCAAAAAAATAGTGAAAATTTACAACTAAAACAGATCAATTCTCAGCCAAACAGTTGCACGTTTAACCAAAAAGGGGAAAGTTTTTACCAAGAAGATTATTTCCTATCGAAAAGACGAATTTTCAACCAAATGGATGAATTTTCACCTAAAAGCGGTGAATTTCCAACCAGGGAGATGAAGTTTCAACTACGATGATTAATCTTTAGCAACAAAAATGAATTCAACAAAATAAATGAATAAAGTCAACAAAAGAGTTGAATCTTCAAGCAAATATCATGATTTACAACCGAAAATATAATTTTTTACACAAGAAGATAAGGCTTCTACCAAGGAGAACGAATTATTATCAAACTACATAAATTTTCAATTTTTTTTCTTAAAAAATTATGAGCCCGTGCAGAAATTGCCCAACTTGGTCCATATTTCCGATGTGGCCCCGATCGGGTTTGCCATATGTGGCTATAGCAT
>WSXT02058485.1:0-12726 GCA_011762715.2 Neuroterus valhalla
TTTTTCCCAGATGAATGAGACATACTTTATTCAGATAATCTGTGAGTTTCAGACTGTTCTGTGATTTTTTTTTAAAAACGCCCAAGCCTCCTTAAGAGGCGGCGAAAGTAGAATTTCCGTTGCACGTGTTATGAAAAACTACATTCATGCCTCGTCCTCATAACGAACAGAGAATTCAGCTTCTGCATTCGTTTATCGAGCTATACTGGATATCTTTTGTGAATGAGAAGAATAAAAACGGTATTTGTTTGGAAAAAAAGACAGACGTTAATTGGAAATTAAAAAGGATTCTTGTAAGGGACCTCGTCAAATTTCCTCTGTCGGTGCCTAACAATTTTGCGTAACGAAACTGGCATGGCCTATAACAATTCGCCTGGTGCGGACCATAACGATAAATGGAAAATTCCATCAGAGCCATCAGGGTTTCCACAAGGGGAAGGCAATATTTTAGACGAAAGGGAAGATATTCACATATACTTTCACGTTCTAATTTGAAGAAAATCAGTTCGACCATAGGCCAGCAAGCGGCTGCAAGTATAGGATTTGTAAGCGTAAGCTCAAATCAACGAAAAGTTATGTTGAACAAATTTTTTTTTATCAGAGAATGAAATCGAATCAGAAAAAAAGTTTCCAGCACAGAGATATTAAAACCTCAACTTTTTTCCCCTCAACTCCAACATGGCAGGATCCAACTGAAAGGAGAGCTTACAGCACAGTGTTCTCAGTCTTACATCACACATTCACAGTGTCACAGTCTTACATCCTTTGATTTCCTTATACCTTTTTCTCTACAACATTCAGATTTTAAATCTGCATCAAATTTCATATTTATAAAATCAATATTCCACAAAATTCTATTAGGTCTTACTTCTTTCTACAAAGTATGAAATTTTCACAGTGATTCTCTATCAGTATTATACTATCTTATCACATCGCTATCACTGGCGCGTACAGGAGAGCTATGTATCACTATTCTCATTATAATGAGAAGGTGTTGGTTTTATAGAAAATAGACTTTCTTCAATTCAAGAAGATGAATTTTTAATTAAAATAATAAATATTTTACTGTAGAACTTTAATATTTAACCATAAAGGTTAAATTCAAACAAGAATATTAATTTTCTACTTACAGTTACGATGTTTGATTAAAATAGTTAAATTTTGAACTGAAAAAATAATTATCCTCAAACGAGAAAACATGCAAGTTTGCAACTAAAATGGAGAATCTTGAACTTGAAGAGTTGAATTTTTGAAAATACTTATTACAAGAAAAGGATAACTTTCAAAACTTTCAAAAAAATTGTTACTTTTTCAAACAAAAAAATTAATGCAATAATGATAGCAACAATCGGGATTTTGATTTCATCAATATTTCCTCCTACATTCACAAGTATATTTAGGTCCCAAAAGATCCCTGAAAAGATTGATTAAAGAACACTTCAGGGTTTCGTACCATATTTGATTAGTCTTATAAGATTGGTTTTTCATACAAAAATTAAATTCGATGTTACTTTGTTTAACATCAGATTTTCCCGGTACAGGAAGAAGATTATGAAAAAAATGAATTTCCAGGAAGTCGTTTATAAAAATTGAAAATATTTCAAAACTGTTAGAAGCCTCTACGTTTTAGATTATTTTCATTACAATACTCGCCCTTGAGATTCTTATCTGGCATAACTTGTCTGGCAAATGGAATTACTAACTGCTTGAAAATCGTTATCATGATTAGGACCGAAACTCTACGTCTTATCAAAAAAAAGTCAAAAGTCATTCTGTACATGTTTTCAAATTGAACACTCTTTCCCTCTTGCAATTTTTTTACTATCTTGCGCTGTTTTAATGAAAAATGACATTTTCTATTTATAAAAGAGTTTCCCACGATTTGAACAGAACGATGCATCTAATAAGAAAAAATGTTCAAACAAAATTTGTGGATCTTTTCAAAATTAATATTATTGCTCTTCAACATTTCTTTTCACCTTGCATAGTTTTAGCGGAAATATGCATTTTCAATTTTCAAAAAGCTTTTGCGACGGATCAACTCAGAACCGTTGGTCATAAAAAGCTAATTAACGTACTCGTTCTTTTTTTTGTGCCTCGAAAAAGTGTGCTACAGCAGGATCGAGTTTGATCTTCCTTCCCAAAGTAATCGAGTCTACAGATTACAGACACACGCCTTTGTAAAAATCATTTTTTCTGACTCAGGGGTTCTCAAAACGTTGAGATTTCATTAGGTCCCAGAAAGTCGATTTTCACATGAAATCAGTACCTTCTCTTTCAGAATGAGAATGTAGAAAAATTACAAAGTGCAACATTTCCAAATTCAAAAACTGTAAATATACCGAGGCGTTTCCTTAATTATTTTCCTTCTATAGATTTTTCGTGAACATCCGCAAAGTGATGAACATGTTTAAATTTGAGAAAAATTTGCTTGGTCATCCATTCTTTCTTTTTTTCACATAGGTAGATATTATTTTACTTATCTAATCATTTCACTCCTAATATGGCATCTCGTGAGTTCCGGAATTTAAAAAAATATAATTGTGAGTAGCACGAAAAATAGATTTTTTTCCAAATTTCTGAATTTCTAAATCCTCATTCCATTACGTCTTGACATACTCATTTATATTCTTTTTTTGGGGTAATTAATCATAATGAGGAAGCACAGTGCTAGTTCTCTTCTCAGATTATAAGAATATTTATAATCCTATTTACACAAGATAGGGAATAGAAAAGTTTGTAGCTCATTTTAGCTTAATAATTTGTACATTTTATTGAGGTTTGCCTTCCATGCGTGTTTTTTTCATAATTTTAATTGTGTTAATTGTTTTTGAGATCTATTTAATATATATTTCAATTGCACCGTACGTAGCCCGATGGAGCAGAAGCGTAGTGGTTTGTCAGAACAGGAAAAAGCGCTTCCATCCCTGCCCGGCTGCCCAAGGTCCTTCAAGCCGCCTTTGCACCGCCTCCATACTCCCGCTTACCGGTAACGATACGCCTCTTCTGGTTCTCCGGAAAGACCCCTATAATTTTTCCGGTCTTCGGTACCGCATCGCTGAATGAGAACTGTCAATTTGCTACCCCACTCGCTGCATCTACTTCTCAGCATTTGGGTTATAGGTCCGGGTCAGAGACCGATAATATTCCTCCAGATGATTAACGTTGCGAACTTGTCACTCAACCCTCGCAAGTCCTCCCATACCCTGTGAAACTCTTTTAAGTGGCGGCACCTGCAGCCTCACTCCCCGAGACAGCGCTTGCCAGTGAACACATCGATTGGCAAGAGGTGTACAAGGACGTCACCAACATCCATCCTTGGCGTAGCGTTCCGCTAACGCCTGGATAAGGTGCAGTGTTTCCCGTCGCATCACGTCCGCTGTCTACACCAGCATTCCATGGCCTCTGCTGATCCGCTAAAAAATACCGACTTGGGTGACGATACCCTCTTTTGGCTTCTTCGTCAGCCAAAAGAGCCCGTACTTCCGCGGGACATGACTTTGTGCGCCGCAACCTGCGCTTCTAGCTCACACTCATACTTTTTGGACAATGCAATAATTCGTCGCAAAAAAGTCTTCGGTTTGAGATATCTCTGGTCATAGATGGCCTACGGCATTGGCAATTTATGGGATCCTGGGCCACGTCCTATCATTTGCAGACTCCCCACAAAGTGCCCAAAGGTTCCCATATATTATTTGGATGGTGATAGGCAAGTAGACACAGTTAAAACTCAATAATAGTTTTATTATAATAGCGAGTATATTGCACGTACTTTGCGACTTGTCATGTCAAGTTTTTGGTCGGCTGCTGGATACCATTTGACTTTTTAACATGGCCGCGGTTACGGCACAGCCTACGCATCGCAGGGCGGAAACTCGCTTCGCCGCCATGAACCAGCGAGCGGTTACCTATTTGCTGTGAGCCGCACTCGTGGCGCTTTCGTTTCGGCATGTAATTACGTATTAATTCTTATGGAGACAATTTTAGTTGATGCGGCCGTTAACGATCACAGCGGGCGTGCATCCCATGAGAATATGTGTGAAATCCGGGTGCAGGGCCAGGCCTCCCCTCCAACCTTAGTCTCACAGCGAATAGCTGAAACTCGCTACGCTACCGTGAACCACAGAGTGTTAACGTAAAATGGAAACACGTGACCCAAAAGGAGTAGCCTAAAGAGAGCCTACAAATTATTCGATCAGCCTGGTTGATCTAGTAGGATCAATTTTGCCCCTTCAGGAAGTCGGCAAAACGAACCCCAGTCAGAAGCTTCGAACAAAGCCTTCTCCTCCCCAAAATCAACACCATGTGCCACCAGACATTTCCACGAAGGACTTGCTCGATTGTTCAATACATGAATTTCCCATCCTTTTTATATTTTCCAGTGTTCGAAAATCATTACGTTTTATTTTCATCTCATTTTCAAGTCATTTCAAGTAAAGATATATTTGACACAGCTTTCAAAGACCAGTGACGATTACATCCTTTCAACAGTTCTCCTTCCTTTTTTATCTGCCCCCCTACCCCCGCGTTTTTTTTCTTCGAGTCACTACGTCAATACCCGATCGTCCTCTACTTGCACTTCTCAACAAGTCGAAACGAGTAAAAATCCTCCCCCTCCTTCTAAACTGATCGGTTTAGCCAGTGAAAACCGTGGCAGGCATCATGACAATAAAGATTACATTTCTTCCATTTTTGCCATTCCCACCACCCTATTCGATTCCTCTTGGCTTAAAAATACGTATATTTTCCGTCATTCAGGAAGACGATTGCATGGATATGAGTCAGTCACTTGAAGTGTCTAGTCTGTTAGAAACATTATCATCGACAAAATTCAAATTTGACAATAAATTGTCGAAAGAGCAATTTTGTTCCAATCAATTTTCAATGAGGGAAAAGAATTAGAAACTATTTGTTTCTGAATAACGATCTGTTTCGGTTATAACGTTGTTGATAACAATGAGATGTTTGTGACCCGGAATGAAGAGAAAGGGTTACAGGCCGAAGTCCAGAAGACCCATTTTCGCTCGCTCACGGGTCGCGTCTTCCTCTCCGAAAGACTTGATGAGGTTATTCATGAAATTTTTTTCAATCATGAGCATTCCATGAAAAATGAATCATTTAACATTTTCGAATGCAGATGAACAATAAATTTGTATTTTTCCATCCTTAGGATTTTTTTTCTTGCCTGTAACGGTGTTTTCTTAGTATTGAGAGTTTTAGCAGTAGAGCCTATAGATAGTATACCCCCAGATTAATGATTTTCTTCCGAAGTATTTCTGCCTATTGATCCATAATTCGAAATGGCAAACCAAATATTTCCAGACCTCAGCTTCTGAAGATAGGTTACAGGTGCTGTCTTCCCGGATGGGATAGGGATGCTTTGTTGATTGAGGAGTGGGGAAGGGAGGTTATGGGGCGTTTAAGGGTAGTTTTAAGGAAGGAAAAAAGGAAGATCTGGTGGTCACTACGTGGAGGTAGACACCGGGGCTCTCCTGTCAATGCTGGGCAAGTAGATAAACTCTTGAGTCTCAAAGAACCATTTATCCAGGAAGTCCATTCCTTGTAGGGCAGATTTCCGACTCTTGGGTGACTGTAAGGAGGTTTTTTCCCCTTTGTCCGCAGGAACAGTTCCCATAGATTCCCAGGCTCCATGGGTGGCCGAAGGGAAAGAGGGGTAAGTGGGATAGGGAGAAAGGAGTAAGGAATCGTTTGGATTTAGCGGGGTGAGTTGTTTTGATAAGGAAATGAACAGTGGTTAAGATGTACTACACCAAAGCAGGACAGAACATCATTTATTTGATGAACTGAGTCACCTTCCGTGATGAAATTTGTTGGCCCTGAGAAGGGCCGATGGTTTCGATGAAGAAAGGGTTAGAATCTTCAAGAAAGAAATCAAAAGTCGAGTTGGCGGCGTAGTCTGGAAGTGTTGTTGGCCCGCAGGCTCCCAGTGGGCAGAGAGCCCAACAAGGACGGCGAAAACGTTTCTGGTAAACCGTCGGCCGCGAGAAAGAGGACGTCGCTGCTGTAAGGAAGCGAGGGAGAGAGAGAAGTTCGCGTGAAGGAGTGAGAAAGAGAGAAGTTGCTGTGAAGGAGCGAAAAGGGGGGTTCAGGTAAAGGAGTAAGAGAGAGAGAGTAAGTCCGGAATGCTGATAAGCAAAGTCCCCAACGCTGTATCCCGAAGATACGACCTACACTTACAAAGGACAGAGGGCTCGCCACACAAAGGAGGCTCGCCTCACATCCTCAAACAACACAACCTAACTCTTCAAGGACAGAGGGTTCGTCGCACGACAGGAGGCCCGCCTTATACTCCTGAAGACACAAATCTAATTCTTCAAAAGACAGAGGGCTCACCGCACAAAGGAGGCTCGCCTCATATCCCAAAAGACGACAAGTTAAACAAAATAATAATGAGAAAAAAAACTCACGGTGAATTTTCACGACTGTTGAAATGGTCAGAAGGTGGGGCTTAGTTCGGATTGAAGCCCGGTTCGGTAGCACGGGGTAACCTTGCAAGAGGAATCAAACTAAAAAACTTTCACTTCTGAAATCACCTTTATTTTTCTGGAGAGCGTACTGGGGCGCACGCATGCCCGTTACAAAAATGGAGGGTCGACTGACTCTAGCCGCCGCTCACTGCACGTAGGCAGCTTCGCTCGAGCTCGCGGCGCACGAGAAGGAGGCTCAGCTTGCCCGCTGATTGGCCGAGGCTCAGAAACTGAGAGCGTCGGCTCGCGGTTGGCGAGCGGGCTGCGGCAGCCACCGTCTTTGGTCGCGCGCTCGAGCCTGTTTCAAAAATTATTCTTCATATTTATTTGAAGTTCAAAAATAAAAGGAATACTCTAAAATCAACAATATTTATACCATCGATATATAAACTGGAGCGCTCATCTGGATGCGCGAACTCGAACGTAGCAGGAAGAAAAGGAGATAGTTCTCTATCCTTTGCGCGCAGTGACGGCGCTAGTCTTTCGTGGGCCTCATTTCATTATTCAAACTTCCTGAAATCAATTTTGCTGGCAAATGATTTCCAAAACTTTTCCATGTCAGTTGAAGGAATTATTTTTTCGCAAAAATTTAATTAGCATCGTGTGGAGATGCACGTGTATGCTTGAAAGTGTCTTTTTATGTAGGATAATTATTATCGTGCTGTTCGTTCATGTTCCATTTTCATATTTCCAATGTTCAAAATTTGGAAATATTTCATGAAATTTTCAAAATTAAAGTTGCTTATTTCATTTGGATCGAAATTTTGAATTGGAACTTGCAAATTTTATCTAATCACCAAATATTTGAGGCATGCTTACCAATAATTATTACACTATTTTGGGTAATTTGTTATTTTATTAATTAATCTTCTGAATGAAGCCAGCTCTGTATGCTACAACGTCATCGACATATTGCTCATCGATCCAATCAAATGCCGAATCAAGAACGATTTCTTCGACTATTGTTTCTAATTCTTCCTTTCCCTACAGAGTTAGTATTGCCTCTTCGCGATGCAACGTCAAGACCTCGTCAACGGCTTCATTTTTTATATCAGAATCAATGTGCAGAAAACTGGCGCAATCTTTAGAGTCATATCATTAATATGTCTGGAAAATTCTTCAGTGCTTCCGCTCATACTAGATTCCGGTTTTGCAAGTTTTTTACGGCAGAACTTCGAACGCTCAGCAACACTTGTGCTTAATGTCTGCGCAACAAGGGACACTTACATTTTTGTATTACTTCACCTTATATGCCTCTCCTTCAATCTATTTGCAGCATGTTATTCATCATCTATTTGAAAAATAACCAAATTTGTTCAAAAAGTTCAATCAATTTTTCCAAAAAGTTTCCCGCCTCGCACTCAGGAAGAGTTTTGGCGAGCCACGGAGAGTCGTGAGCCCGGTACCTCTAGAGTTCTTAAGTTCTTTAGGTATTAAGTAGCTGTTGCTCTTGGTGGTTCGGAACCCACCTTAAACTGTAGGTTCCCCTCATCCTTGAGTTAGCGGTGAGGTGTGCAAAGGTATAGAGAGAAGGTTATGCCGAGACTCTCAAACCCGTAACAGGGAGAGAGTATAAACAAATATTCCATCAGTTTTAACATGCAACAAGCATCCGGAAGAACGTAAATGAATCGTTCGCTACATGGATTTCCAAAGAAATTCCTCATTTTCTTTATTTGATTGCAATCAGCAACGAAGAATTTTGCCGGCAAGAAATTTGTTGCTGTGTCGTCAAATGTCAGAGATACAATCTCAGCCCCAGGTTCATTCAAAGTATGAAGAACATGTGAAATACACATTGCTCATTCCTGACCTTTCATACACGTAATAAGGTAATGAGCAGCTGGGATTTCCCAGTGTCCATTTTTGCAAGTAAACATTATAACCTATGCGTGTTTGGCTTCCTGTAAATTTTCAGTCTCCTCTTTTGTCTCCGTCATCCCACATTCAACTCCAGACTCATGATCTTTCATACCAGGCACACTTTCATTGTCAGCTCTTCCTCTTGCATTATCAACTCCTCCGCGCTTAGTTTCTCTGACCCTCAATCAACGTATCCAACTTTCTGCTTCCCATTCCAGATAGTGCCTTGTTTTTTCCATGTCATCCATCATTGAGGACCCAAAAACTTTTTTTTTCCTTCAACAGCTCCTTGTTCATTTTTAGCGCGAATAGCTTCTGAAGCAAATTTCCAGATGCCCGGACAACCATCGACTTTCACAAACCATCTTCTTATACTGAAGGGGGGGAGGGGGGGACACGCAATAAGATGTTCTCGAACGTAATCATAACTTTTGGGAGATAAGAAATGAGCGTGCTAGCAAATCTTTACAAGGAAAGATGACAAGTTCGTAAATATTTTGAATCAAGAATAATGAACTGCAATTCATTAAAATTGGAATTAATTCCATAAAAGGAAGCTCATAATAAAGAAAAATTGATAGCAACCTGCTGTCTTGTTCAAAAAAATAACGTAGACTTGTAAACTCTTATCTCAACATTTCTAACGTTGTGTATTTGGAAATTAAAAATCCGAGATTTGTAGAATAATATTGGTCCAATGGTGGCGTGCCCAACCAAACAATCAAGTACTTGGAGCCGGGGTGGCGTGTTCAACAAAATAAACAATCAACTGGTTGGAGCCGAGGTAGCGTGCCCAACAACATAAACAATCAAATGGTTGGAGCCGAGGTGTCATGACCAACAGAATAATCAAATGTTTGGAGCCGAGGTGGCCTGCCCAACAAAATAAACAATCAAATGGTTAGAGTCGAGCTGGCGTTCCTTACAAAATAGAAAATCAAGTGGTTTCAGCCAAAGTGGCGTGCCCAACAAAATAAACAATCAAGTGGTTGGAGCCGAGGTGGCGTGCCCAACAAAATAGACAATCAAATGGTTGGAGCCAATTGCGTGCCCAACTAAATAAACAATCAAGTGATTGGAGCCGAGGTGGCTTGCCAAACAAAATAATCAATCAAGTGATTGGAGCCGAGGTAGCGTGCCCAATAAAATAAAAAATCAAATGGTCGGAGCCGAAGTGGCGTGCCCAACAAAATGATCAAATGGTTGGAACCGAGGTGGCGTGCTCAACAAAATCACCAATCAAGTGGTTGGAGCCGAGTTGGCGTGCAAAAAAAAAACAATCAAATAATTGGAGTCGAGGTGGCGTGCCCAACAAAATAATCAAATGTTTGGAGCCAAGGTGGCGTGCGCAACAAAATCGACAATCAAATGGTTGGAGCCGAGTGGACTTTCCGATTAACTAAACAAGTTGAATGGCTGGAGCCGAGGTGGCGTACTCAACAGAACAGCAGATTGAATGATTGGAGCCGAGGTGGCGTGCCGAATACGAATCAAGTCATTCCCCAAAGCCGAGGTTGCGTACCCAAGTTTCTTTTTATAATAAGGCGACAGCAGTTAAGGTAGCGTACACCGTCTTGAAAGGTTTCTTACCATTGCTTTTCTCGCCCAAGAAGAGTACTTCAATTCCAGGCCGGATGGTTGAGTTGGACTTCACGAAGACCACTGGAGCGCTTGTCGGGTCGCTCACCCGTTTGATGCTGGGTCTCTGTTTGCTCGGCTTTTTAAACTCTTGAACGCCTGCTTTGGTAGCGGGATAGCGGAAGAGAGCGTCTTGCGCTGTCTGCCGGCAGACTTGTGGTACTTCTGGCATAGCACGTGGCTTGTTTGCACTGCCTATATATATCTAATACTATACCTCTAATGCTGCCACTGCTAATACCTATAGGTATAGTCCTTCGCTCGGCACTGAGCAGAGGCCACCTGGCTTACTGCCCCTTCGAGTAGATTACAACCGTTACAAAAGCTAAATAATTCTACTATTATCAGTCGTTAAAATTCAACAATGAAGAACTGTAAGAGTTTCTACACTAAATATCACATAGCTTCGCTCCTATTTTTTCAAGACACTCTCCTTTGTGATGTCGACTTTATCTTGGCGAATTTTCGCCTCACACGAATTTGTAAGTAGTACTGAAAAATGTGGGCTAAAATTTCCTTTTCACCTTGAACGTGGTTTCTCCACGGGAATTATCAGATGAGATGAGAAGAATGATTGATCTCTACCAACCTCGGATACTGAAAGAGAAGCTGCGAGGCAAATTTTGAACTTCACACGCTTTTAAATGTACCTACAAATACAAGCAGTAGTGTAAAATAAAACGCAATCCTTGATGGCTGGTAACTAAAAGTCATGTCCTACAGTAGATACTTAATCACCTAAATCTGCGTCTTTACTATCAATTACGACTTGCGATTTGTCTTCAATTTCTGGGGAAGAATTTTCTTGTTGGCTCGGAATAGTTCTCCTAGTTTAAACATTGTTATTAGGGGTGTCTACGAAGTAGCGTCAAAAACGGAACATTTTTCACATTTCGGGGGTTTTAAAATGATAAACGTTGCTAATATTTTATACAACTTCAGAAAGGTGGGTGTCTGAATCGAATCGGTCCAAAAACCGCTCAACAAACAGAAATTAAATAATAATGAAAATGAATCGAAGAAAAAACTCGAAAATATCAGTTTCTATTCTCCAAAATGATTCAAGTAACAAAAAAAAAACCGATGACATTAGTTCATATTTTCTAAAACGAAATAAAACTTAGGAAAACCCAACGACATGCGTTTTATGCACTGAAATAAATTAGAAGAAATAAAATAAAACTACTGCATTAATTAGAATGTCTTTTCAATACCTCCAATGGATCTTGATTTATTTTTGCAGTTAGGGCATAATCGAACTCATACTCTTCAAATTGAGTTTTTTGAAAGTCGATCATCTATTCCAGTCACTCGGAGCCCTTCACTCGTTGTCGCAGTTAAAAAGTCATCCGGCTGTAACATGATAAATTAAGGAACATTTATTTAGTAAAGAAATGGAATGTATATATTTTATTTATTTCATGTACAATAACTCATATTCCTTTACTTGAGCCAGTTTCGCTGGAATCGGTAAACTCCTTCCTTTGGTCAACACGTTCCTCTCATTCACCCATCCATGAAAGGGTACATCTTTTCGCAATCACGTCTGGATTCTGATATTTAAGTGCAGTGTCTGGAGACAAACGATTCATTGCATCACACATTCGATTAATAACACAGTCCAACACGTTCTCACACCCACAGACTGGACCCGGTGAACCCGAAGGAATTTGATGTGCTGAATCTGAATCTGAACCCAGAATTGCTCCATCGTCCTACGTTTCCGAAATACCCTAGCCTAACACGGTTTTTTGCTAAGTTTGAGCTCCGCTCACATATAAAATTTTTATTCCATTCCAAATCTGTCGACGGCGTCAGAAAGCTACAGTCTTTTTCTTTGAAAATCACTGCCCGATTTTTCAGAGCCGAGATATCGTTCTTTGAAATTAAAAAAATTTAAGTTACAGATGATACTGAAATACACGAGGAAAAATATCTGCGAGGTTCAAGAATAAACTGATACTTTATTTTCCACGTGTAAAGTCTACTTCGTCATGCGATACGTCCAGAAGACACTTAACACGCGTAGCATTCAAAAAGACGAAATAACATAATATAACATAACATAATGACATAACTTAAAATAAAACATGGATGGAACTCAGATTTGATTTTTGCTGAATCTGAAAATCTTCTGAGCTGACTACTCAGGCTTGTTTTTTGTTATGCGAACAATCACGATTCGATTCCATTGATCGATTGAGACTTTTTCGTTTGTGTTTCTTTGGGTTATCATTTCTCTTCAGCGACCAGCAATAGTCTGCCTTCATTTTCTCATCCCAGCGATCTTGGTAATGTCGCTCTTTTTCTTTGAAATCTTGGTGGAACCTTTCACCCATCTCCCCGCTAAATGCTCCGACGTTTTCGGGAAAATAGACAAAATGAGAGAATAAGCAATGTATTTTTGAGCTCTTTGAACATCCTAACTTTTTGAAGTTTGCTTTCATAGTGAATACTAATGTTTTAAATTTGTGACCACGATTATTCCTCAAGAAGTTTTCACAGACGCTTTGGAAACTCAAACCAGCATTTTTTCCATTAGGTTCCATAGTAATCAAGAATTTATTATCTTCCATTAGCTTCCGTATATCAGGTCCAACAAAGATTCCTTCCTTAACTTTAGCGTCAGTCATATTTGGAAACGTGTTTCGAATATGCTTTGTAACGGTTCGTTCCGTTCGACCTATGTAATTTCCCGCCGGACGCTTCAGTCTGCCAGGGTTCGGAGTAGGGATAG
>WSXT02058507.1:0-12725 GCA_011762715.2 Neuroterus valhalla
TCCCGCTCGACAGTAATTAAACATGGTGAAAACACGACTAAGCGAGAATCTCGAACAGTCACCCACCCGAGCGCTAACCGCGCCCAAACATGCTTGACATTCGAGATCTCGCCCAAGTCGGAAGTAACCAGGCAGCTACTGCCGTCGGTTCTGTTCTATTTTTGTATAAACTCTCTTTTTCTTTTCTCCTCTTCTTCTCTTAACTCTCTTCTTTTCTCCTTCTCTGCGACCCTTTTTTTCTCACCTCTCTTCTTCACCTTTTTCCTCTTCTCTCTTCTTCTCTTCTCCTCCTCGTCTCTCCTCCTCTGTTTCTCTCAATTTTCTGCTACTCTTTCCTTCTCTCCATCTTATCTCTTCTCCTCCTCCTCCTTTTCGCCCCTTCTTCACTTCTTCATCTCCTCTTCTCTTATTCTCTTCTTCTTTTCTTCTCGTCTTTTCTCATTCTCTTCTTCCCTTGAATCTCTTCTTCTCTCCTTTTCGAAACTCCCTCCTATTCTCCTCTTCTTCTCCAAAGTCTCTCCTCCCAACTCTCTCCTTTTCTCCATCCCTTATTCTCTTCTACTCTTCCTGTCCTCCTCATTTACTTTTTTCTTCTACTCTCCTACTCTTCTCTTTTTCTCCTCATCCCTTATTTTCTCCTTCTCTAAACTCTCTTCTTCTCTTCTCTTCTTTTCTTTTTCTCTCAACTCTTACCTTTTCTCCGCTTCTTCTCTTTTCCTCCTGGTCTCTCCTACTCTGCTTCTCTCAATTCCCTCCTCTCTTTTCTTCTTCTCCTAACACTCTACTTCTCTCAACTCTCTCCTTTTCTCCTTTCTCTCTCTCCTTTCCTCTTAACTCTCCTCTTACTTCTCCTCTTATCTTCTCCTCGTCTTCTCTCCTTTCCTTCCCTTCTTTTTTTTTACTTTTTCTTCCTTCCTCTCTTACTTTCTCCTTCTCTTATATTCCTCTCCTCAACTCCAACCTTTTATTCTCATCTCCTCTGTTCTTTCTGACTCTCTTCTTTTCTTCTTTTCTTAGACTCTATTTGTCTGACCTCTCTTCTTCTCTTCTTTTCCTTTTCTCCTCTTCTCCTTTTCTCCTCTCCTCTTCCTCTCTTCTTCTCTTTTCTCCTTCTCTGCTTCTCTTGACTCTCCTCTTCCCTAGGTCCTCTCTCTTCTTCTCCTCTTCATCCCTTCTTTCCTTCCTCTCTCCGCCCCTCCTTCTCTTCTTCCTCTCCTGTAATCTTCTCCTGTTCTCCTCTGAACTCTCTTCTTTTTCCCTTTTTTCTCCTCTTCTTCTTCCATTCTTCGATTCTGCTCCTCATCTCCTATTTTCTCCTTTTTACTCTCCTTCTCTCTTTTTCTTCCCTAAACTCTATCATATTCTTCTCTTCTCCTCCTCTTCTCTCATTCTCTTCTTCTCTTCCTCTCTACACTCTCTCCTATTTTTCTTTTCTTCTCCTAAGTCTCTACTTCTCTTAACTCTCTCCTCCTCTCCTTCCCTTCTTCTCGTTATTCTCTCCTTTTATTCTCCTTTCTTCTATTATTATCGTAACCTATAATTCTCTTCTGCTTTCCTTTCCTTCTTCTCTTCTTCCCTTCTTCCCTTCTTCTTTTACTTTCTTTTTCTCCTCATCTCTTATTTTCTTCTTCTGAAAACTTTCTCCTTCTCTTCTTTTCTACTTTCCTCCTTCGCCTCTTTTCTTCCTCTTTTACCTCTCTTCTTCTCTTCTTCTCTTCTTCTCTTCTTCTCTTCTCCTGTTAACTCTCTTCTTCCCCCAACTCTCTCCTTTTCTTCTTATCTTCTCCTTTTCTTTTTCTCTTCTCTTCTTATCTTATTATTTCTCGTCTTCTTTTCTTCCTCTCTTCTTCTCTCATTCTTTTCTTTAACCCTCCTAACTTTCTCTGCTTCTCTCCTTCTTTTCCTCTCTTCTTCTTTTATTCACTTCTTTTCTCCTTCTCCTCTTTTATTCCTTACTTGACTCTCTTCTTCTTTCCTTCTCTCTCTCTCTTTTTTCCTTCTTCTCGTATTCTCCTCGTCTCTTCTTCTCTCCTTCATAAGGAGCTTACACTTCGACCTCGTGGTCTAACGCACACACTGTTTTTTATTTCTATTCTTTTAAGCCAAATCCTTTTACACAAACGTAACTCGTTTGTTCTAGAGAAGGGTAAGTTTTTGGTACATCTAAAAGTCATGGCGCGCTTCTTATCGAAACATGACACTCGTCTCACCAAGCAGATCCGACAGAGGTTCTCAATCAATCATTCTAACAATCACTCCAGGTGAAGAATTTCACAAAGCCATTACTATAATCCACTAAGGAAACGTATGCACGCGAAAATCTTTCAGGCGCCTCGCTTTCTCTTATAAACAATTATTTTCCACATATCCTCATCCTCGAATGCACCTTTTGCGTCCTTCAGTTCCGGTGCTCATCCTTCATTCATTCTCTTAACATGACCAAACCATCCGGGAAAATTTATTCCCATGCCCTTTAAAAATGTTCCTTTTACATCACATTCTTCGATAAAACACTGATTGCTAATTTTGGCCATTAGCATTATACCGCACATATTTCGCAGGAATTGCATGCCGATTGCCCTCCTACAGTAACAATTGAAAATTTACTATTTTCCCATTCTCTTTCAATTTGCTTGAAACTGTATTTTTTTCAGTGAAATTTTCTGTTATTAAACAATGTTTAATGAGATCAAGAGATACAAATAAAAAAGATCTTCTTAAAAGCAGGTCCTAAATTCTCAATTGTTCACAATTTTGTGAAAATTGGAAACTCTGCTAAATTATTCAGAACCACTCTCAAATACATAAAAAATACAAAATGAGCAAAGTAGGACAAAATTTGTAGGGAGCGAGAACAATATCAAATCACAAATGACAATTTTTTGTATAATTATGTAGTTATTGAATATTTATTTAAACTCTCTCCCTTTTACGGGGTTTCAGAGTCTTCACATATACAACCCTCTCCTCTATATCTACTAATCATCTCTCCTTTGCATAACTTCTCCAGTGTGCGAGGCGGGAATCGAACTCGCAACCAGAAGGAGTGGGTTCAAAGCTCATGCCTTAGCTCCCACGACTAACTGACCACCCCAAATTTCGTGTATACTTAGTTTTGGGTAAAAAAAATGTTTGTCAAATACTTTTTGTGCAGGAAAATTTTAAAGTAAAATTCATTTTGTGCAGGACAAATTTGTTGTGAAATTCATTTTGTGTAGGAAAATGTATTGTGTAATTTATTTTGTGTAGAAAACATTTTTCGTGGGGAATTATTTGTATAGGAAAAATTTTCTGTGGAATATATTGTGTGTGAGAAAAAACTTTGGTAGAGAATAATTTGTGTGGAAAAAATTTTGTTTGGAAAATTTTGTGTGGGAAAAATATTAGACGAAAGATTCTGCAATATTTACTTTTCGTAGAAAATATTTTTCATTGCCAATAATTTGTGTAGAAAAAAAACTAGCCAGAATACTTTGTGTACAATATATTTTGCGTACAATTGGTTTCTGTAGGAATGATCGTAACCTTTGTTCCTCCATACAGGGAAGTGAACGCGTGCAATGTGCGCTATGGATGATGCCAGTTTTAGAATGTTGAAAAATAAAAAAAATATTTACCGAAACAGGTGCAGTGTGAGGAACAGCCACATCCAAGTCTACATGTCGACGTGGGCTGGGGGTGGATCGCTGAGATTCTTGTCCCCGTCGCCAAGACGTCGTTCCAACATTGCTGCAAAAGGAAAAAAAATTTTGAATATCCGAGCCTAGATAATCTACCTAGATAAAGAAAATTGCATAAATATACGGCATGAGCGCTACGCCTTTTAGCAGAATCTTGCCGGATCGCTTATCGCGGGGAGACTATCGGCGATCAAACCTATTGTTCCCTTGTGAATTGCGCATTGAGGATAAAAAGGGAGATAATAAATGACAAAAAAAAAAAATTTGTTCAAATACTGCTGCCTACGGAGATCTTCTCAGTATTGATAGCAGCAGAAGCATTTTCAGGAAAGATACTGAAAATATGTAATTTGTATTGATGTTAAATAACTATTAAAGAATATGCACAAGGATGAACGAAAAATAGCAGCCTTCATGCTCTGATTGTACAATTTTAAGTTTCGGTTCATTTATCCATTTTGTTAAGTTTCTCCATCGACGGAAAGACAGATTGTCCAAGTGTCCTATTGACGGCCAGTCAGATTTTCTAAATGTCACATTGACGGCAAATCACATTTTCTAACTGTCACATTTACGGCAAACCAAATTTTGAACTGTCACATTGACGACAAGTCACACTCTCTAAATCTTATTGACGGTAAGTAACATTTTCTGAGTGTCCCATTGACGGCAAGTCACATTTTCTAAGTGCCACTTTGACAAAATATCAGATCTTCTAAGTATCGTATTAACGGCAAGTTATATCTCTGTGTGACATTGACGGCAAGTCGCATTTTTCAAGTGTAACATTGGCGACAGGTCACAATCTCTAAATGTATCATTGGCGGCAATTGACTTTTTCTGACTATCCCATTGACAGCAAGACATATTTTCCAGATGTCACATTGACGGTAAGTCACATTTTCTGAGTGTCACATTCACGGCAAGTCGAATTTTTAAAGTGTTACATTGACGACAGGTCACAATCTCTAAATGCATCATTGGCGGCGATTCACATTTTCTGAGTATCCCATTGACAGAAAGACATATTTTCTAGATGTCACATTGACGGCAAGGCACGTTTTCTAAGTGTCCTATTGACGAAAAGTCACATTCTCTGAGGGCCACTTAGACGGCCATTTTTGAACTGCCATATTTGCAGAAACTGACACCGTCTCGCAGTATGGTAAATATCGTCTTTCTGGCTTAGAAACCAAACATTTTAAACCAATTTTTTCCCCCTTTGACGAAAAAGTCGTTACATATTGGAAATTCAAGTTTTTTTGTTGTTGTAAGAACTGCGTCTTTTTTGTTTGAAAATTCATCTTCCCTGTAAAATTGTTCTTTTTCTTGGATTTGAATGAAGTGTTTGGTCAAGAATTAACTTTATCTGTTTGAAAAATTAGCTACTGTGTTGATAGTTAGTCACATTGCTGTCAAGTCACATTTTCTGAGTGTCACATTGACGGAAAGTTACACCTTCTAAGTGTCACATTCACGCAAGTCACAATCTCTAATGTCCTATTGTTGGCAAGACACATTCTCTAAGTGTCACATTGACGACAGGTCACATTTCCTAAGTGTTACATCGACGGAAAGTCAAATTTTCTAAGTGTTCTTTTTGCGGCAACTGATACTATCTCATTTTATAATGAATCTCGCGAATTTGGCTTAGAAATCCAATGCTTCCGTTGAATTTTTTTCCCTCTTGACTAGAAAATCGTAAAATGTTGGAAATGCAAGGTTTTTTTAATGCGTCTTCTTGGTCTAAAAATTAATCTTCCCCGTCGAATTTCCCTCTTTTTGGGTTCTAAATGCAAGTGCTTGATGAAAAATTAAGTTTTTCTGCTGGAAAAATTGGCTACTGTGTTGACAGTTACTTTCGGTTGAATACATCTGTTTTTCACTTGAAATACAAATCTTCTTCCGGTTGGAATATTTATATTCATGTACTGACATTGCAGCATCACTCAGTTGGAAAAAAATTCAAATCAACATGAAACTAAAAGGATGTAAACAGTCAAATTTTTTGCAATGTCAGATTTTCTAAGTGTCACACTTGCGGCAAATGACTTTGCGGTATCTCTCATTGGAAGAAAATTTCAAATCTCCATGTAAGTGAGAAAAATGCAATTGATCACATATTTAAAATGGCCCATTTGTGGCCAGTCACATGTTTGAACTGTCACATATGTGGAAAGTGAAATTTTCGTAGTGTCACATTGACGGCAAGTCATATTTTCTAAGTGTTACATTCACGACAGGTCAATGTTCTAAGTGTCACATTGACGAAAGTCACATTTTCTTAGTGTCACACTGACCGAAAGTCACTTGTTCAAAGTGTCACATTTGCGGCAACTGACATTGCGGTAACCTCACATTCTGGAGAAATCTCAGATTCAGATATAATTGGCATAAATGCGTTCAGTCAAATTTTGAAAATGTCACACTCCATAAGTGTCACAACTCCGGCAACTGACATTGTCTCGTTTTATAACGAATCTCGTCTTTTTTGCTGAAAAATCCAACATTTTGATAGAATTTCTTTTCCTCTTGACTGAAGATTATTTACAAGTAATTGATCAAAAATCAACTTCCTCTGTTTGAAAATTTGATTTCTGTGTAAAAAATAAGTCTCCTGATTGAATCCGTCTGTTTTTTATTCAGGATGAAAATCTTTTCCAGATTGTAATATTTACATTCATATTCTTCGTTGGAAAATTACTGCATATCTAATTTGAAGGGAAACGCGGCCAGTCACATTTGGAGAATGTCACATTAACGGAAAGTCACATTTCCTATGTGTCACATAGACGGCAAGTCACATTTTCTAAGTGTCTCATTTGCGAAAACTGACACTGCTGTATCTCACATTCGGTGAAAATTTTAAACGTGAATGTAACTGGGAAAAATCGACCAGTCACATCTTTTGAAATGTGACACATGCAACAACTCATATTTTCTAAGTGTCACGTTTGTGGCAATTGACATTACTATATTAAACATCCGGGAAAATTGTCAAATCTACATGCAACTGAAAAAAATTCAACAAGTCACATTCGCAAAATGTCACATTGACGGTAACTCACATTTTCCAAATGTGCCATCGACAGCAAGTTACATATTCCAAATGTCCCATCGACGACAAGTTACAGTTTCCAAATGTCCCATCGACGATAAGTCTTATTTCCCAAATGTGCCATCGACGGCACGCCATATTTTCTAGGTGCCACATTTGTGGAAACTGATTTGTATAGAATTGCTTTCTTCTTCCTCTTCTGATAAAAAATAATTTTTAAATATTCACAAAGTTATTTTTAATGAAAAAGCTTTTGAGCCATAATTTTTAAAAACAAAGTATACAACCAAATATTTGTTCATTCGCTAGTGCTGTAAAATTTCTACGTCTTATTACAAATAAAAATCTTCAAGGACTCTTTGTGATGAAAGATATTTCTTCAATTTCGTAATGAGGTCAACAATCTTTTATCATAGAAATTAGAAGAATAATTAATATGCGCTCCAAATTCAAGGCTTGAGGAAATTATCCTTTCTGATTGGAAATTCTACTCTTTTGTGAAAAATTATTCTCCTTCCGGTTGAAAATTAATCTGATTTATTTCATATTTTATTTAGTTAAAAACATTTTTTTTTGTGAGAAATTCTTTTCTCTCTTTGTAATTAAATACATCTTTACGTGAAAAGAGGACCGCCTTTTCCCTTCCGCTGAGATCCGAACCCAGGACCTCTCGTTTTCCAGACGAGTGCTTACTCAACTGAGCTACGGTGGAACTATTGATTCAAATTCAATTTGGTTCAAACTCATTTTGTTTTGGGAGAAGATTCAACTTTTTTTATTGAAAATCAATTTTTAGTGGTTCAATTGACCAGTTTTTGATTCAGAATCAAAAACTTTTTGGTTGAAATATCACCTAAAAAGTTTTTCGCTGAGATTCAAATTTTAACTAAACAATGGTTGAAATTTCAAGTGTTTCGTTTTTAAAAATCAACTGTTTGGTTGGAAATCAACTATTTTCTTGTTACACACAAGCATTTTTTTGTCTGCTGCGTGGGTTAATGTCTTCTTATCATTTTATTTATACTTCCTAAACTATGTTTTGCGTCGCAAAATATACTTGAACCGTGATAACATATCTATGTGATCATTATCTATAATACACATAATGATTTGAAAGTGTAGTAATAGACGAAGATAATAGTAATAGAAGACGAAGAATTAATTTGATGTAGAATTTCGTGTTAATCAATATAAAAAAGGAACCATGAGTCTCTTAACATCTTCATGGTTAACTGATGGAATAATTTTCCTTTTAACCATAATCATCTCAGCCTATTTTTACATGACACGAAATTTTCAGTATTGGAAAAGACGAGGTGTTTTCGAAATCACGCCAGTGCCATTTTTTGGAAATTTTGCAAAATATTGTACATTTCGAGTGTCTCCCGCTTTATTGTTTAAAAAGTTTTACGAAGAAGGTGAAAATTTTCCGTACGTGGGAATTTATATTTTTGACAAACCATGTCTGCTTTTACGGGATCCAGAAATTATTAAACAAATTCTTATCAAAGACTTTCATATATTTTCTGATAAGTTTTCTCACTCGAGTGAAAACGACAACATTAGCAACAAGTGTCTCTTTTATATTGATAATCCTTATTGGAAATATATAAGACCTAAATTTTCAAATTTGTTTACTCCTTCAAAATTGAAGAGCTTATTTGAAAATGTACAAGATGTGATGGAAGATCTCAATACTCACATGGATTTACTCGAATTGGAAGGTAAGTTGATACAGTTAGTTGTTT
Source organism: Neuroterus valhalla (assembly GCA_011762715.2). NCBI lineage: Eukaryota > Metazoa > Arthropoda > Insecta > Hymenoptera > Cynipidae > Neuroterus > Neuroterus valhalla. The sequence continues at coordinate 8,487 of WSXT02058507.1, forward strand.
TTTTAAAAATCATAACTTAATTTATAATCACAAAGATGAATTCTCAATTAAATATTCAGATTTTCTAACAAAAAATAATTGAATTAAACCAAAAAGATTTGTATGGCCAACCAAATGGTTGGATTTTGGAGCCGAAAAGACAAATTTTTTACAAGCCGATTGAATTTCAAAACCGGCAAGTTAAAGTTTTAACAAAAAAGTTAATTCTCAACCAGGGAAAACAAAGTGTTCAACATGAACTACAATTTTTTGTAATGGAATTTTAAAAACGACTAGATGAATTTGGAAAAAAAAGTTAAACCTCAACTAAGAAAAATGAAATGTTCAACTCAAGACGACCATTTTTTTTCAAATCGAAATTTTCAACAAAGATATTTATTTTTGACAGAATGAATTAATTCTCAACCAATAAGATCAATTTTCTTCGAGAATATATATATTTTTTATTTATAATAATATTTTATTTTATTCATTCAGAACGATTATTATTTTTTTTGAATTATCATTCTTTTTATTCAATTTTATTACCAATTTGAATTATAGAAATAATATAATCAAAATAAGTAAAGACTCAGATAATTAAAAATTATAGAAATTAAAATTTTTATTTGGAGAGAATAATAATAATGTAAAACTGAAAACAGTACACCAAAAACTCAAATCCAAGGCGACCATTTTTTTTCAAATCGAAATTTTCAACAAAGTTATTTATTTGGACATGATGAATTAATTCTCAACCAACAAGATCAATTTTCTTTGAGGATATATATATATTTTTTTCATTTATAATAATATTTTAATTTATTCATTCAGAATTATTATTATTTCTTAAAAATTATCATTCTTTTTATCCAATTTTATCAACAATTTGAATTATAGAGTTAATATAATCAGATTGAATAAAGATTTAAATAATTATAAATTATAGAAATTAAAATTTTTATTTGGAGAGAATAATAATAATGTACAACCGAAAACTCAGACAACTGAATCTGAAAGACTACAAGATGAATTTGAAAGGAAGGTAAACCTCAACCAACAAAAATGGAATTTTCAATCCAAGGCGGCCATTTCTTTTTTACCCGATATTTTCAACAAAGCAATTAAACTTTGAACAAAATGAATGAATTCTCAAACAAGATCAATTTCCTTTGAGAATAATTTTTTTTCAAATTTATAATAATATTTTATTATACTAATTTTAAATTATTAGTTTTTTCATTTTTGATTATTATTCTTCTTATTCAATCTTTTATAGGATCAATATAATGAAAACAAATAAAGATTTAAATAATAATGAATTATAGAAATTGAAAATTTGAAAAGGAAGTTCAACCTCAACCAAAAAAAAATAAATGTTTGATTCAAGACGACCATTTTTTCTAAATCGAAATTCTCAACATAGTAATTGAACTTTGAACAAAATGAATGAATTCTCAACCAACAAGATCAATTTTCTTTCAGATTATGTATTTCTGAAATTATTAATAATAATTACTATATTCATTTGAAAATTATCATTTTTTTTAGATTATCATTCTTTTTATTCAATTTCATTAACGATTTGAATTATAGGGTTGATATAATCAAAATAAATAAAGATTTAAATAATAAAAAAATAATTAAATAAAAAATTTGGAAAGAAAGTTGAACCTCGACCAAGAGAAATGAAATGTTAAGTTCAAGATGACCATTTTTTTTTTAAATCGAAATTCTCAACACAGTAAATGAACTTTGAACAAAATGAATGAATTCTTAACCAACCAGATCAATTTTCTTAAAGGAAATTTTTACTTTATTTTATAATAATATTTTATTCCTTTGGAATTACTTTTTGTTTATTTTTAGATTATCATTCTTTTTTAATAAATTTTTCAGCAATTTGAAATATAGGATTAATATAATAAAAATGAATAAAGATTTAAATTATAACAAAAAATAGAAATTTAAATTTTGATTTGAATAAAATAATATGTTGAACCGAAAACAGTTAAATCTAAACTCAGTAGTTGAACTCTTTAACCAAAAAGACAGAGAAAAAAGTTGAACCTCAATCAAGAAAAACGTTCGATCTGAGACAACAATTTTTTTTAAACCAAATTTCTCAACAAAGTAATCAAACTTAAAACAAAATAATGGATTTTCAACAAAACAGTGGAATTCTCAGGAAAAAAAATAATGTTGGAATAGTTTTATCAACTTTCTCTTCATCCATTCTCCCTCCTGACCACTTTCATCCAGTATTCCTCTAAAACAATTACTCTAACTTCTGCCTTTCTCTCTCTCTCTCTCCAGTACCAACTTCCAACACATGTCCCCACGCATTCTGGTCCCCACACCAGTTCACCATCTAATACCAACTGTTGTACTGCGATTCCATATTTTTCCTCCATCTTTCCTCTCCATGTCTCACCTTCGTCTCCAATTCTACTTCCTGCCATTCCACATTCCCCTCATGAAAATCACATTCTTCCCTCATTCACCGTCTCTCTCCTTCCCATTTTGAGCCTTCTGTATTGCCTCTTCTCTTTAGACCTAATCTCCTTTATGCAAGCTTGCACGATTTGTCTTACCTCACCCCTCTACACCTTCTCTTCAAACTTGAGTACTCTTTTCATTTGCCAAAAACCCATTTTCTCGCTTCTCAGTTCTTTTCTCAGCAGACACCCTTGTATTCTATCCTCTTTCTTCTATTACTTAAGCACACTATCTTGGTCTTACTAACGTTTTCCATTATATCTTTTCCTCTAACGTACTTTTCAAACCCTCTCAACATCAAATTCAATCCTCCACAACTCTTCTCCTACTCCTTCTCCCACATTTGAGAGCTTCATTCGCCATGCCAACCTCTTCTATCGCTTTATTTCTTTCCAGCCATTCAATTGCCTCGTTTACTCTAACCCTACTCATATCGTTTTCACCCCCCCCCCCCCCTTCCTCTATTACCTTCTTTCCTTCTTCGCTAACCCTTCTTTCTTTCCCTTCTAACAATCCTTTGAAGTAGTCCGTCCATTCACTCATTTTTATATCATAAACATCCTTTCTTTTCCTTCTGCCTTTTCTCGTTTTACATTTCCTCATATTCTCGCTTCTACCTTTCGTACTCCTTTTCGCCAATCTCTCCTCTTCTCCATTCTCTAGCAGTCTCCTTTTTTTTACCTTCCTTACATTCCTCATCCCACCATCCTTTTTTCTATGTCCCCTGTCTCTTCTGGTCTTAGAGCCTCATCTACCTTATCAATCACCTCCTTTTTTCTTCCTAATATCTCGTCTACCCCTTCCTCTTCTAACGTTTAAGATTCTCATTCTTTATTTTTTCTCTGAATCCCTTTAACTTCTCTCTTCCCCGGCACCTCATGTTTATCTTTCTTACTTTCACTCCTCCTTTCTTGCCTCTCCTTGCTGATTTCAAACCATTAAATTTTAAAAAAGGCAATATAAATTAGCAAAAAAAGTTTATTCTCAACCCAAAAAAAAAAGTGTTTAATCCGAAAGGACGAATTTTTAGGGAATATTATGGATTTTTGAGAAATCAATTTAAATCTGACTAAAATGTATAAATTCTTAATCAATGAAATCAATTTTTACTCAAAAAGATAATTATTCAACAAAACAGTTCAATTTTCGAAAAGAAAACAGAGCAGTAATGCTGAAACAGAAACGTTGCATTTTCAACCCAATAGTTGTTTTTTTATCCGAAAAGATAAATTCTTCAAAAGACAATTGAATTTTCTAAAATTGTAAAAAAAAATTATTCTTGCCCCAAAAAAAAAAAGAAATATTCAATCTAAAAGGACGATTTTTTCATCAGAAACTTAAACTTCAAAGAGAGAAATTAAACTTTGAGCGAAATAAATGAATTCATAAACAAGATCAATTCTTTCCGGAAAAGAAAAAATTTTCAACAAAGCAGTTGAGTTCTCAACAATATTATTGATATTAATAATAATATTCAAACAAAAATAGTTGCACTTTTAACCAAATAGTTGAATCAAAGGACGACAAAGACGAATTATTTACGAGACGTTTGAATTTTCAAACCGACAATTAGGATTTTTTACAGAAAAGTTTATTCTCAACCAGGAAAAATTAAGTGCTCAATTCGAAAAAACTAATTTTCAGAAGAAAGTTGAGTATCCATGAAAATAATTAATTTCTGAACAAAGAAATCAATTTTCAACTCAATTTAAAATTTTCATTTTTTTCAACAAAAAGACGAATTCTTGAGAAAACAGTTGA
>WSXT02058518.1:0-12724 GCA_011762715.2 Neuroterus valhalla
CATTAGAGAAGATTGTACCAAAGTCAGCAGTCGTAGACATTGATCAAGAATTCTTTTAGAACTGACGATCATGGAATTATATCTACCTTCTTCTCTAATTGTTTCTTGAGGCCAACCAACTGCTCTAGGTCATCTTCGTGTTGCTGAGCCATTTTTCTTTTGAAGAATTCCAACTCTCGCATAACATGCTCATACCTCTGTTTGTAAACACCGCCGTCTTCTCCATCTTCACCATCAGAAGCAATCCCATTCAGATCAGCTGCCCGGGCATAAAGAAGCTCCATTTCCAGTCTTTCGGTAGCTTGTTGAAGATTTTTATTCGCTTCGTTAACATCTTGGAGTTCTTGTTCTAGGCGGAGACGTTCTGATGTTTCTGCATCTATTCTTTCTGCAGCTAGGGTTGATGTGGAATGCTCTTCTGCAAAATCTGCTGTCATTTCGCTCAGCTGAAACAGAAAAGAATTTATTTAGTCTTTGATTTGCACCTTAAATTTAAAGGATGTGTTCTGATAATTCCCGACAGTCGAATAATTTAATGGAAAACAATCCTTCTAACAACATTTATTTTCATTTACAAGTTCTGACCTCTCCATTATATTCCGAAAGAGTATCTTCAGAAAGTCTAGAGGCTGGTCTTGAGGGACTCCTTCCAACACTACTAGACCTACTGTAGTACTGAAAACCTTTAATCATAATATTCTTAGCACTCCTACTCTTCATCAGATCTATATTCCCAGAATCAATCATCTCATTAGCTTCATTTCTATGACCGATCCTCTTCCACTCTTCCATGATATGATCCGTCCTCTGAAGAAACTGAGAAATCCTCGATGTTAGAAAATTGGAAGCAGTCTCAGCTTCAAGATGAGATGCAGTAGGTTTGAACGACTGCCTCACTTTCTGCTTTTGTAAACCCAATACGAAATTCAAACTAGCATCAAAAACCACAGGGGCTTGTTCTTTACTCGAAAGTTCCTCTAGGTCGAGTCCAGACGAAGGACTCTCTTGAGGAAAAATTCTTCTTGGGCTCGGAGAATTCATAAAATTTGATCCTGTTGAACCTAAAGAAGAAGAGGATCTGGGTGATCTTGTCAGAGATGAATTCGATCCATAGAAAGTTCTCGTACTTGATGCGAAACTTCTGCAACTTAAACTCGGTGAAGGGCTTCTGCTAAGTATCCTGGTTGTAGAATTTGGTTTTATGACTGCAATCTTGCTCAAAGGTTTCATTTGAAAATGATTAGGAGGAAGAGGTGGTCTTCTGAAAAGGTGATTAGAGATTATTTCTGATCTTGGGTTGATTGGTCTCTCATTCCTCTCATTTGTTGGGGTCCTCGAACCATCTCTTGAAATTGGAGATGGCATCCCTGCCATCATTGTTGTGGATGAAAGAGGCATTATGAACAGGTGGTTTTAAACAAGTTCAAGTAGAATCGATGAGTCTTCGAATGAAAATTTGAAATCAATGAGAAGTATAAGTAATTTTCTCGAATATAGCATTTTATATCGAGAATAAGGATCTGTTAGGTTTTCTCTAGAATAGATAACTGAGAGCACTCAACAGTAGATGAAGAAATCCTTCGATACTTCTTGTTCAAATTCTCAGTCTCTTAAATTTAAAAACCACCATCATCTCCATCAGAAATTAAAATCAATCCCACCGGTGTCACCTTTTCTCATTTTTCGCTCTGCATCAAATACAAAACTTGTAACACATGGTATCCTTGATATCTTAAATTGGAAACAAACAACAGCTCAATCAGTAGTTAGAATAAATCCCACCGCTGTCAACTTTTGTCATTTTTCGCTATGTATCAAAAATGAAACTTGTAGCACTTGGGTATCCTTGATCTAATTTCTAGTTTGAGTTCGGGTTCAAAAAAATTTTTGTTATTTCTGAGGGGTTTTCGAAGGACGATCGTTATTGCGGCATTCCCGAGGAAGCGTTATCGAGGATTCTTGACTGCCACTTTCCGATTGCGTAACCGATGACAACCGGAGCGAAGAAAAGTCAAAATGCGACTGCATCGCCGGCCACCCGGTTTGTCCGGAGGTGTGACGCTCGTGGAGGAGGTGGTCACCTCCGAGTTATTCTGAGAAGAAACGGACGGGTTTGGCTAGAGGCCAAGTTCTCTTCCCAATGAAAAAAGAAAATCAAGAAGGGAAGGAGGGAAGGAGGACACCGTCGACGACGTGCACTAGGGAGCGATACGATAATCACCGGTGATCACGATGAAAACAAAACGTTCGAGATTCAATTCTTCAGATAAAACCGGCTGCGTGTGTTCTACCCTGGCGCCTCGTAAATTGGGATTGAATCGAGATCGTTAAAAATATTTCCCATCAAATTCAACCAGCGCATTGAATTCATGATAAACAAATCAAAATGCTTGTTAGCAGAAGCGAATAAAAACTTCTACCCAGCGATATTCAATACGGAATCATCGTTTCGTAATAAAAAATATGGAGGGATATTGGTAATTTAAAGTGGCAATGCGAGACCTGATGGTCATCTAGCGAACTAACCAACATGGCTGCCTATGGGATAGAAGTATTATTGTTTAGATGCGTGGCACTCAAATAACGCGGTAATAATTAATTTTGTGTACGATTAATCAGTTAGAAGTACATAAGAAGTTTATTTAGTTAATATAAAATCTTAAAAACGGAATTCTCCTGGAACCATAGAAAGGGAAAGGATACTCGCAAAGGCAATGTGTGCTGTGTTGTCAATTGTGACTCCAAAAAAAAATATCAACATTAATTTGAGTTTCCATAAAGTACCAAAATTTGGCAGTAGTAGTACAATAGTACAGTTACAGTGAAAAATCTTGTTGGAGAAAGCATTGTTGTTGGTAAACGTTCCGAATGGTTAAAACGACTCAAGATTCAAGATACTAAACAACAAATATTAGTTTGCTCTCTGCATTTCAGCGTTCATGATTATGTATTTCCTGGTTTGTTTTTATACAGTTATTACGTGAATATTAAGTAGAAATATTAAAATGATCATTAAATAAAATGTATGGTTCACGCCACACTTGTTAATTGATCTCACTGTTGTTATTATTATCACAAATTATCGCTCTTTCACCGTCGATCATGTTTCTGGAAGACGGCGTTGCAACAGCATACTCACAAAATGTTTTTAGAGGGAGTAGCAACATTTTTATTACGTTTAAATTATACTTGGCTTGAATAAACGTGTTAAGACTAATGCTAATCATATACATGCCAAATCCCATAGGCAGCCATGTTTGTTTTGATACAGCAGCGCCTCTTTGCCCGCGGTGGATATTTTCTTGGCCAATATGAAACGATGGATTTCTAATCTCATCAATATTCTTCGGGAATAATATTTATTCTTGAACTAGAGAATTTAGAGAGGAAAAGCGTTGTTAATTATAGGAGATAATGGTTTAGGAGGTACCTGCTAGTTTCTAGGTTTCTAGTAAGTTAATAAACATCCACAGCAATGAAAGAAAATTATATTGTTTAAAAACGAGAAGATCAAGGCCATTTAAATTTCCTTTTAGAGGCAGTTCACAACGAGTAGACTATTTCTCTCGTCTCTAGTTGATAATAACCATGTCATGTGATCCAGAGGCTCTCACACGATCTGCAATAAAAGTCATTTGGTACGTGGTTATTTTATTATCTCGGCGGAATCTCTCTCTTGCTAATTACGTTGTCGTCCCAACGTTCTGCTTATCAGTCTCATGTAGTCTCGATAGCCTCGTAACTTTCCCACGAAATTGCATTGAAGTATTTCTTAATCGTACTCCTGGATTTAATTCAGAACAGCAAAATTATTGCTTCAAAAATGTTTCCAAGTTCGATGTATTATTTTCAATTTCAATTCCTAAAAATTAATTCACAGAATTTTTTATTGAATGTATGATACATTGTTTATTATATTAATTTTATGTATTTAAAAAATACGTTCGGGTGGATCAAAAGTTCCAATTCAATATAAATAAATCTGAATGCGCAACATGAAAAAAATTAATATTTTCCAGTTTTGACTCCTTTGAGGACATCATTATAATGGGAATGAACGAATAAAAAAATGATATTAAATTTTTTAATTTGAAGGAGATTCTAGAGACAACAACTCCTACTATAAAGAATAGGATTTCTATCTCATTAAATTTGGACAAACAATGTCACGAAATATTATCAGAGACACGTAAATTAAAAAAAAAAAGAAATTTTCAGTTTTTGTTCGGATACATGGATGAACTTTTAGGTCATGTGATCTGAAATTTTTATTAAAGAATTTCAAATGTTTTCAAAATTTTGTAATTTATTTTTAACTGCAGTGTCTTGAGCTTCCCGACAACATTTTCAAATATTCTATTTTAGACCTGATTTCAATTGCCTTGTTTTCTTCTGCAACAAGTGTATTCCTGATACAATCTGTTTGTAGGTTGCTGGTAGAAGAACGGAGTCTATAACTGAACTCCATTATTAACATTTTGGATACTACCAGCAGACAAGTTATTAACAAAAAAGTTATGAATAGTAAACACTATAAAAAATAGTTATTTTCTGATTTGGAGCAGCAGATAAATTTTGGTCACAAAGATTACAATTTTCATCGGAATGAGATATTGCAAAAGACTTATAATTCTGAATTAGAACTATGTTCCAAATGTTTCTGTTCCGAGTCAAATAAAAGTTCTATATGAAAATCTTTTGTCTTTAAGTGTAAATTATGACCCTTCACTGAAATTCCCTGTCCGAAAGTCCACATTTTTTATTTTTTATTGAAATCTCCTGCATCGAACTGAAAATTTTAATTCCATTCGAGAATTCCTAGTTTAAAAGTGGAAATAATGATTCTTCAAATCATTCCCCGTCCCAAAGTCTAAATTGTGATTCTTTACAGAACTTCCTTGTATCAAAGTTTGAATTATAATGCTCAAAAAAAAATTCCCAGTCCCGAAGTCTAAATCATAATTCTTTATGGAAATCCCTTGCTGAAAGAGAACTTAAAATTCTTCACAGAAATCCCCTGTCTCAAACTCTAATTATAATTTTTTATGGAAATTCCGTGTTCCAAGTCAGAATAATATTTATTTGTAGGATTTTTTTAATATGAACCAGAAATACAGTAACAAATTGGGAAGAAGGAAGTTTCGAATTGTGAAGGATTCGGACATTGAATAGGGATTTTCTTTTAAATTCTCTTCTTAAAGATTCCAATAAACATGTTTTCAACAACTCGTATTCGATGTCAAAAATCCAATTTTTCAAATAAATTATAACTTCACGGGAACTCCTCCTGACCTGGATTGAAAATTCTAATTATTACCCACATTTTTCTGCTCTGAAGTCAAAATTGTCTGATTTGCAATTAATTAGTGAAATCCCTTGAACCAAAGAGTAAATTATAATTGTTTTTGGGCATTTCCTGTTCGAAATTGAAAATAATAATTCTTTATAAAATTTTCTGTCCTCAAGTTTAAATCTTTTTTCAAAGAGGAAATGTTTATTTTTCAAGGAAATCTTTGTCTCAAAATCTAAATTATAATTCTTCATGTAAATACCCAGTTCCCAAGTAAAATTATAGTTTTTTACGGAAATTCTCTATTCAAAGTCACAATTACATTTCTTCTCAAAGACTTCCTGTCGTAAGTCAGAATTATAATTATTTGAAACATTTTCTCTTAAAAATCAGAAATACAGTAACTCCCTTTTTCCAAAGTTTGCAAGGGATGAATGAGGACCTTCAATAGGAATTCTTTCAAAGTCCCTTATCATAAACTGAATTAAAACCCATTTTAAAAAATCGTGTTTGGTGTCGAAAAATCACTATTTAAAGTAAAATTATAATTCTTCACGAAAACTCCTCGCCTTAAGGACAAATGGTAGTCTATGACGTAGTCCAAATTTTACTTTTAGTGTATTTTCTCGCCTGCTATTTTTAAAGTAAATAATATTTTGTGTTGAAACTCCGAGAGATTAAATAAAATATATAAGCCAACCAACCGCTGCCTGGCTCCTTTGTTTTTGTATTCCTCCCGCATAATCTGTATTTGACTAATTTTGGAATTCTACGGCCATGCCACGCTCAAAAAACCAATTCCCGTCCGATCATCAAAGTTAAGCAGTGTTGGGCGCGTTAGTACTTGGATGGGTGACCGGCCGAGAAAACCGCGTGCTGTTGACATGTTGTCCTTATTCGTCTAATATTTTTTTGTGCAAAAACTAATAGTGTCAAAATAGGAATCTCTATTAGGTCCCTGCTGTTGGTTGGTTTCCAAAACAGTGTAAGATAACCTTAAATAATTCGTTTACAATGATAAAACGTAAACGAATTAAGCTAACCCCGAAAGGGATATGGCTTAATGGTATAATAATAATAATGAATTACAATGTCGGAGCAGACGACAGGCGGTTCACGTGGAAAATTAATAAAAAACAGATTATCAGTGAAAAATAGATACGCAAAGGGGCCGCAGACAGCGGCCGGACAATAAATTTTCTCCAATTTCCCAAAGTTTCAACCCAACATAATATAATCTCCTCTGCAAATAATCAGGCGGAAAAATTTATATAGTGCAAGTTCGAATTTTGATTACGTCATAGAGCACCATTTTCCCTTAAGGCCATGTTAAACTTACCCGATTCCTACCTTACCAACACCTTTTTTTGCAACAACTCACGGCTACACCGAAATAGATATCGAGTTGATTTTTTGGGGAAAGCCTTAGAAAACAATAAACTACGTTTGAATACAACATTTTGTTCAAAATTAAAAAAAAAAAAATTTTTTTGCGAATTTTTCTTAAAAATTTTGAACCAAATGTTGTATACAAACGTTGTTTATTGTTTTCTAAGGCTTTCCCAAAAAATGAACTCGATATCTATTTCGGTGCGGACGTGAGATGTTGCAAAAAAAAAATCCATATTTTGGGTCACGTGACCCATGTTCAACATAGCCTTAAAGTAAAAGTTATAATTTATAACGGAATTCGCTGTCTTAAAGGAATTCCCTACACCTGCCCTAAAATCAAAACTTTCATTCATAACTAAAATTCCCTGTCCCAATGTTAAAATTACAATTCTTCAGGGGAATTTCCTGTTGTACACTCAAAATTTTATTCCTTTATTCTACGGATGTTCACAAATTCCCGGCCAGGTAGACACTCTGTTTTCTAGACTACTTCCTTTTCATTTTTGTGATAAATCGCTCTCTATCTGAGATCTATAACGGCTGGAATTTATGAACACTAGAAGATCTGTCTTTTCCGATGTCGAGACCTTTAAATCAATGTTTTAGAAAGCTTCTAATCCTGAAATCTCGAAACTAAGGAATGTTTGCCTCCCCATTTTCATTTGAAATCAGGATACTCAGATCTCTTCTGTATCCGCGATATTCGCTTTGGGGTCGACGAGGCACGAAGGGTATCAAGAAAATCGTGCGAGTATAGTTTCTCCATTGCAAAGATGTGGGTCACTGGTACTTTTGTCTAGCGGCGCTTTATGTGCATGCCGCTTTAATGCCCGTTGGTCAAGTTGGCCAAGTAGTAAGCATATTAAATATAGTTGTATAGAATACATAGTTGCATAAAAAAATTTTTTTTTGTGTTTCATGATTAAAAGCATAAGAACATTTTCGAATAAATATGTACGAACATTAAACGTTCATATTCTTAGGCTTGCCAAAATACCACCAGTTTCTTAATCTAGTATAATTTTTTTTTGTCCAGCAAAGTTTTTTGCGCCCGTTTTCTTAGTCTCCGAAAGGAAAATGCTACTTCGCACTCGCTTTACATAACCTCAAAGGCAAACTTCAGATGTAGGTCAAAAAAAAATATCGTGCGTATCAGCCCTTTCCGACTTCTAAGCTTTTGCATGGCAAGCATCCGTAAAGATATGACTGGCTTTCATTGAGGCCAAAAAAATTCTGACAGAGAGCGCGTCGGTGCATCGACCCTGTTTTAACATTATCTTATATAGGAAATTGGACAAATAATTCATGAAATGTTATTTTTTAACGAAAGAATAATGTTAAAACCAGAACACATTTCATAATATTTTTAGAGGAAAAAGATGTCACCAAAAATACTGATAGGGACAGAGAAAAAAAATTTAGAACATACATAATTTTCCATATGCATTAAATAAATAACGTGATAAATGAAAAAAATTGTTCACCTACAAATAGAATTTGAAATAATTGAAAGAAGTAATAATGATAATAAGAATAATATAAAAATGAAAATTATTATAATCAACAGTTAATAATATTCACTTATATCCTTTAAAACTATTTTTATAATGATAATATGTTACGATATTCTTTTAATATTCTTACTTATATTCTGTACCTCATATATATTGGGTTCTGGAATGTATTTAGATGGTACAATAACATTTCGAGAATCACTTTTAATTGAAGATATCAAATTTCAAAGCTGCATTTGCAACAGAAAATATTAAATCATATAATTAATTTTTGTGAATCAGACTTATTGATAAGAAGAAATAAATCTTGTTTATTTTCTTGACAAAAGCATAGGATATTTAATAATTTGAAATTGAACAAAAATAACCAGTTCTCAGAATGGAGAATATGAGAATCATCTTTTGAAATTCGGACAATTTCTATTAAAATGTAATCAAAAGCGTTAGAAATTCAAAAGTATAAAGTCAAAAACTTCTGAATACAATTTATTTCCAATTCGAAGCAATTGAAATCGTAAATTAAAATTGAAAATCTAACTAATTTTTTCAAAGTCAAAGCTTCTTAAATCCTAGAATTTTATATTTTCGTTTAATTTAAAAAAATATAATCCAACATTCACATTTATTAGACGAATTTCCCAACAAGAAAAAGTCACTGCAATTTTTATCATTTTAAATGAAGAGATTTCCAATTATAAAACTTTGGGATTGAATGATTTCAAAAAAATATTTGAAATATTAACTAAATCTTAATCACAAACTTACAACATGAAAAAATTTCTACAACTACTAAATTTTGAAGAAGAAAAAAAATGACTCTAATATGACTTGAGGGTCTGCTATTTAACTTTAGCCTTTTTGAGGAAGTTTTTGTTGTATTCATTTTTCAATGTTCTGGTAAAACATGTATTCATTTTTTTATCTATACGGATATCGTTTTGCATATTCCAATCATCGTGCATAATTTTATTGAAACTTTCAATCTTATTCTCAACGAAAATAATAATTTTCTGATACTTAATTATGTTACATTTTTCTATAATAAGTAACTTCTTTCAATTTAATACTGTATTTTGTAATTAGCATCTGTGTGTTAAATTCTTATCGATAAATGAGAAACAAGTAAGTTAAAATGATTCTTATCCTTTAAAAGGAGTTCAAACATTTTCCAAACAATTTGTATTTTGACAAGAAAAATATGAAGCATAATAATAATGTTTATTTTGTTTGGAATGAAATCAGGTCCTCGTGGAGGTTTCTGGGATATAACTCAATAGATTTTATAAAATTTGAGATGGGAAGTATAGTCGATGTGTCGATTTCTAATGATCTTGAACCATTATTTTGAAATTTCTTGGAGGTTAGAATAATGGAATTTGAATTGTTATTATCGCTATTATTATATTTGTTGGTTGGAAAAAACTCCATTCAAATAATGTTTTACTTATGTTACGTGGGAAACTTTATGATTGTGAATATATTGTTAGTCTGAATTCCGTTTATTCTTTTAAATGTAAAAAAGTAAACAATAAATTCCGATGAACAAAAGCTGACACTGAACAAGAACAGTGAATCAATAAAATTTTAGATCACTCAATACTTGAGATATTATTACATTTTTAATTAATAATATTATTACAGCAATTATGGCATGAGAGCTAACGTCAAACACGTGATATCTTTGGTCAAACTGCGTTGAACCAGGGCCGATGCGCCGACGCGCTCTCTTCCGGAATTTTTTGACCCCATTGAAAGCCAGTCATATATTTACGGGAATTTTCTCGAGGAGTCGGATAGGGCTGGTGTGTATCATGGGTGAACAATTGACATTCCGAAATCGTGTGATTTGACGCTTTCAACTATTTGATATTTACTATTCAACGAAGAATCAAATAAAAACCATGATGTCCACTGTTCCTTCTGGATCTAGTTTTGTTTTAAAAGCACCCGGATAAAATGCCTGCAATCAGGGTAATCCTTTCCATGGTTGCAGGACAAGGATGGTTAAAAACGGATTCAATCGAATTGTTCGATATGCAATGTACGTGGAATTTCTAAACGACTATCGGACGTTGGTCTATTCCCATTCCCATTGCCATTCCATGTAGAGATTGTAGAGCCTTCACACGAGTCACACCTAAAGATATTAACTTCTCTCTTCAATGCAGGCTCTGTACCTCTTCATTATCCGTTTTCTAAAGCCATTCTGCTATCCCAGATAACTGGATCTTTTTTCCTGGCTTCCAAATCCATTTTACGGGAAATTTATTTTGTTTAGAAGTCAGGTGCGGACTAGAAAGGTAACTTGATGGGTGGATAAACTAATTGCTTTCGAACTTCATATTTAGCATTGCGGTTCTTTTTCTTCAACTGTAAATCTATCAAGCTAAAGTTTTCAAGATAGGCAGTTAGCAGTTTTTTTGGTATGAGTGCTTGAACAAATAAAAACTTCCAAGTTTTGGAAATAAAAAAGAATTGAAATTGTCTAATGGTTCTAAACGAAACTCTTTTAAAATCCAGTTTGATGACTTCGACAATTCTAAGCCTCTGAGTTCAATTAGACAATTTGACTTTGGACCTTCAGTTTACAACTGCTAAATTTAGGAACCACGAATATGGTAATTTCACAGCCTTTTATTTCAACTATTGAAGGTAGAATCCCAACAACTAAAATCCATCAAAGTCTACCAACAATGCCCATAAAATCTTCACTATTCCACCAAAGTTTCCTGTTTTCACCAAATTTCCCTCGTTTCTTAAATGGCACAATGGACCAGTCATAAGTGTAGCTGTAGAATGTGGAAGAAAGTTGGATCGCTCTCTGCTATAGAAGTAAAATAAGAAAAAAAAATGATAAAACAAATAAAACGTTTCTTTTCAGAGGCACTGAAGGTGATGACTGTGATTACTAAAATTGGTGAGTATCAGGTTGTTGGAAACTCAAGTGTAAATGCTTTCCGAGACCGGCGAACCCGATCTCACAATTCATAAAAAGTGAAGGTTAAGCAAAACTGACGGGTTGATAGACATGTGAGCAAAATGTATAATCCGTACACAATACGTTGTCAATTTAGTTGAGATGTCGTCAGTTAAAATTATGGTAAGAACATATCATGGACGGAATTATGGTCGTTGGTTGTGAAACAACGACCAAGCTTGGTGGTTTTCATGAGGCCAACATCAGTGTCAGACAAGTGATGATTTAGAGGCTCTAAACATATATTTACGATGAATGTTATTAATATTATTTGGTTTCTATAGTGACGTAAAAAGGATCATTCTGTAAATTCAAAAAGGAAACGTGTTTAGATCAATAATTTATTACATTAATAGAGGGGTTTTTAGGTATGTTGCTGAGTTAAAAAATGCAGATCCTGACAATTTTTATTTCTTAAACTTTAGAATACTAATATGAAATCGTAAATAATAACCTCCTACTCTTTAACTTGAGACTTTCTGCTTAAATTAATATAATTTAATAATTCGATACAAATTCCATTTGTCGTAAATCAATGTGACCACTTATGTAGCAAACAAATTATCAATTTATTTACTGGTTTCTTACGAATGTCAATCATTTTTTCTGGTTATCTTAATCTCATGAACCAAGCTATCAAATTAGAAAATTTAAAATACGAAAAAATTACAAAGGTACATAGAATTAAAAAATTTTTCCAACGAATTTGGAACCAGAACCATTAAGTCGAATAATTTCAGTTTAAGGCCTTTCAAATTAGACAGTATTTATAAAAAATATTCACTTTCACTTTGAAACATCTTAAAATTATGCAATTCGATATTCGAATTGCTTGAAATGAGACGATCGTAAATTGAAAACGTTGGAAATCAAATGATCTTGAACTGAAAAAATTCAGAATAGGTTGATTCCATTCAACAATTTTCCAGGAATGTACATTTTAATTCAAAGTCTCAAAAACTAAACATTTGAGGAATGAGAAACCTTGAAAGTCGAAACAAACCAAACTTTAACGATATTTTGTTAATAATTTCAGAAGTATAGGCATGTGGAAATTAAAAAAATTGTATCTACAATCCGAGAATTGAATCAAAAGCTCAAAGAATTTAAAACTAATTAATTTTATATTAAGAGTGTCTAGAATTTCGAAATATCAATTTTGAAGCATTTCACGTTATACAAGGCTTTTAAAACCTAGAATAGGAAAAAAATTTTATTACAATTTGCAAAATTGAACAATTTAAGGTCAATTCAGATTTAAGATTGAGCGTTAAAAATTATTTAAAAAATGGAAACATTCGAAAGTAAGCAATATTTGATTAGATACCATCTTTGAAAAGTGTAAATCAAAGCCAAAAAACTAAACCATTTAAATAATGCAAAGGTACAAAAAATGCCTTTTTTTTAAGAAACCATTTTAGAACTATGCATTCAAAGTCATAGCATGCCTTTCTTATGAGGAATTGTCACTTTTTACACGGAGAGAACTGTCTAGCGGAAATTGCACGGAAAGTTGTCGTGCGTTTCTCGCACGCGCTCAATGTGCTGTAA